>CM038793.1:102490527-102707576 GCA_021764765.1 Vicia sativa
GATATCTTCGTTGAAATTATGAAAGATGCGAGCCCGGATAAAGATGGTGCATAACCTCTTAGACCGTTGTGCCTCATTGATGAGAAGCAGTTGCGACTATCGACCATGGACAAGTTTACTTATTGAGAGAGAATGAAGAAAGCATATGACAAGAGGTGTGACCTCAAATTACAAACTGGTGACCTCGTTCTAAAGGGATAATTCTTCCTCAAGGTGATCCTCGGGGTAAGTGGGCGTCGTATTACGAAGGACCATTTGTTGTAAAGAAGGTTTTCTCTAGTGGCGCCATGATGCTCGCAACAATGGATGAGGAAGATTTTCACTACCCATAAGCATAAAAATAGTCAAATACTATGCATAGACTTGTTACGTCGAAAGAGAATAATAGCAGCGGCTCGTCCGCATCGGATCAGCAGTGCTTTTGGTTATCAACATCTCATTGCTATTACGAAGGCGATGATCAATTCAATCATCTTTTTAGAAAAGAAAAGTGATGAGATAGTCGAGTTATAAAAGTGATAGCGAGGTTGAAACCGATGAGGATCCATTATCGCATTGCCATGCGTTTTAGTTTCCTCTTATTTTGTTTCTTGCAATTGCCTCGTTCGGGAATTTCCTCTTATTGTACTTGCTTACGGCCTACTTCCAATTAATAAAATGGGTTTTGTTTACCAATTAATTTCTTGCATTTCTTGATTTGTTTGCAAAAGACATTTAATTTTGTGGTAAAATTTTGCATATATAAACATTGTTGGTTTTACCATGATCGAGAAAATTTTGAATGTTATTACGAAACTTGTGTGACCGGATGGCGATAAAGTTGTCACACCATACAGGGAACTCCACTAACATTTTGTTGTAGGAATTCTTTTGTGTTTGCGAGATGTCGGATGCATTGGTGAAGGTAAACTATGAGCCTTTTTCCCCAATGAGGTTACTTACGAAACAAAATTAGTCCTCGGAAGTCTCTCTTCTCACAGGAGATATATTCACTTCTTTCATCATCTCTGGTGAAGCTCACTCTCCCTTCCTTAGTGAATGTTGATGAAGGTTCCCAAGTGAAGATGTGCTCACGAGAAAGAGTATTGAATAAATACCAGTGCAATTTGTTGGTGCATCTTTCATAAGGAATTCTCGAGTGAATGCTAAGAAGTTCTAGTTACTCGGATGGAAGGTTTCACTTTATATCCTAAATGAAAACGGTTAAAATCATTATTGAGGTGTTCATCGATAAGTTGGTATTGTATGGTATCGATGAAATCGGCACATCATCTTTATCCCGATTAAAGCCATGATTGTGTGCAGTGGTTGCTCTTTCTGCGCCCCTGCCATTCAGTGTGTTGTCCAATGAGACAATTTCCCAGTGAAATCAATTCCTCGGTATTTGGTGACGATATTTGACTTCCCAAGTGATTATTGAATCAGAGTTTGGTTGTATCTCTAACGACATACCAATTCTATCTTCCCATTGGAGCTTCGATTTGAACACGATGGTTTAGTGACCTGCGATCATCGGTTACTCGCTTTCACATTTTTGCAAACATGCATCATCACCCAAATTTGCCCTCCATCTTCTCAAAACATTCCATACATCCATACTCAAGGATTCTTCAAGATTTGATCAGGACAAACTCTCTCTAGACAATCAACCCAAACTAGGGTTTGGCAATTCTCAGTCAAGATGGACTTCAACATCTCCAATGGTCTTCACCTCCTCCGTATGCTTCAAAGATTCTCCATGACAAGATTCAAGCCTTACAAGTCAAGATTGCTCGAACAATTGCTCGGATGGTTGAAAATCGGTTGTATTGGACAAAAGTCAAGCTGTGGTCAATACTCTGTCAAACTTCATAACTTTTGGTCAATATCCTCATTTTGAAGTTACATTCATCATTTGATCAAGGGTTGATCATGATTCATCAAGAAAACTCAAGATTTGCTCGAAAGTCAAACTTTCTAAATTAGGGTTTCTAGATGAAAAGTCAATTGAACTTTGTTGATCATAACTTCTTCTTTCTCGAAATTTTTCCACCACCTCTTGTTTTGAAGGAAATTCAATTCTCTACAACTTCATGTCTCAGAATGTCAAAAATGCTTCATTTGAGAGGTATGGCTAAAAACATTCTGGTCATTTTCAAAGTCAACAAAATATCAACTTTTTGTTTTGAAGATATATTGAGCATGGAAACTCCAATTGAGATGAGACCAAAAAGGTTGGTTAGAGGACTCTTAGAGCTTTTCAAAAGTCCAAGAACACTCAAAATGTGGAAAATTGAGCAAGATACACCATTCACAAGTTGGGCAATATGGCAAGATTGGATTGAAAATTAATCAAATTTTGAAAATTTGATTTTGTACAAAAATCAAATTTGATTTGCATTGAATGTTGATTGATTCTCTCCCAAAACCATTCCAAATCCATCCGATATAAATGTATGATGCATACCTATCAAGAAAGGAGGAGAAATTGGCTCAGAACCCTAACCTAGAACTCAATCGTGGCAAACAAACAAGTAGCGTCAGCTGATCCATCCGTTTTCAATTGATTTTGAGGATTCCATTGCACTCCTTGACATCTCAGTCGATCAGACCTTTATATCATCCAAAACCATCAAGAATCGAGCAAATACGATTTCGGTTTGTTCTTGTTTTCAAAATCGATTTACATTTTCATGCATTATTAACACTTTTGATTGTTTGTTCATGATCAGCATCAAGTTTGCAAGCTATCTGGTAGCCCAATTGCGTTTTAGTGACAGGGCGAAAATCACCATGGCTAGGTTTACGGTTTGAATTAGGGTTTCTTCACGGAAAAATTGGACCAAACTAAGCATACCGAGTGATCGAGGATGAAAGAATTGATACATGTATTCACAATGCATTTACATTACGTGTATGTGGTTTTGATTTTGCGGGGCCTGTAAGCGTCGAAAGACCGGCGCTAGCTTTAAAAATTCAAATCGGGACGATGAAGCTTGTGAGACGAGGAGACGAGGAGATGACACTTGTCTTTCTTTTACTCGATCCGGTTCAAACACTTGCACACATGGCGTAGTGGTAAAGGCGCATCTTGTTGAGGATGCTCTCAAGGACTCGATTCGATCCACCGGGACGGTTTTCATTCTTTCCAAACTTGCATTATTTTCTATACTTTCATATTATTTTAATATTTTGCATTATTTTAATTCTTTTCATAATTTTATTTACGCATTAAAAATCATCAAAAATTATTTTTCTTTTACATTATTTTAAAAATCTTTATTTAATTTATAAAATTAAAAATATAATTTTGCGTGCATATTTATTTTATTCATAATTTTGCATTTTATTACATTTAATTAGTTTTAAATTATTAAAGTGCATCTAAAAAATCCCAAAAAATTATTTTAACATATTTATGTTATTTCCAGCATGTCATATTTTTTCCAATTAAAAATTTGCATTTTTCTAACATTTTCTCTTATTCAATTTCATCATATTTTGATTTCTCTTATCGTTTCCGAGGTTATTATTGCAGACGTTTCTTTACGTTTCATTCTTTTCAATAATGTAACATTTATGGGATGTAATAGTTTAAATTAGGTTTTTATTTTCCATAAGTTTAAATTATGTATACGCCCCAAAGCCATGTAATAGCGTAGGACATTTACCTTTCCGCACTTTACATTCCGCATTTTAATTTCGCACCTTATAAACTGTTAGTAATTAGGCGTGTATAGCAGACTAAAATCAACATAGCTCACTCATAATTCCAGATAAAAATATAAATTTGACACACTTTTCACACATGCACCTTAGGGTAATTTCTCTCGTTGTCTTACGAATCATTGGTCATGTCCCTCGAGCGTGGGGTATCCTAGCACCGTTGCCTACGAAACAAATCATCATAGTCCCTTGATACAAAGATCATAAGACCCACGATGTACCTACTCAGAATACATGATCTTGACCCTCGATTGTCGCCTCTGAAAAATGATGATAGTCCCTTGAGATGTGCTAGGATACTTCCCTCAAGTTACTTTCTATGACCATCCGATGTCCCTTGAATGTCCCGCTACACATCCAACAAATGAGTTACCTACCAACTAATGGTATGGATATCACTATTCTAAAGGGCGTAAAATAACACAAAAGCGACCAATTACGGGTAGGTAATAAGACTTTTAGTTGCTTGCTCAAATCAAATGCTTTTCACACCTCGCACTTTTTGTCAAAGTTCAAACTCTTTTCAAAGCGAAACATTTCGAACACTTTGTATACATTCCTACATGAATCATTACAAAGTCAAAGCGAAATGCCTTTTTCAAAACATTTTGTCAAACACACGGAAAGCACAATTTTTAAGTGATCTAAGAGCAACTAAGAGCCGTAGATAACTCGGATGGAAAGGGGTGCTAATACCTTCCCTTTCATAACCATTCTCCGTTTTCAGAATCTAACGAAGGTCTTTTTGTACTTTTACCTTCCCTTAATTGGATAAAAATAAAAGTCGGTGGCGACTCTTGCTATCCGCACATTTGCGATACAAACACTAAAAAGTCAGTTCACCGTATCACAGCATCATTGCATCATGCATTACTTTACAGGAAATTCATGTATTGCACAGAATTATGAGCCAGGAATAACAAATTTTTGTCCCCAGTAATGTTCTTGTATCTTTCTGAAATCCCAACAAGGATAAATCCTTTGATATATGGAATCTCTTTGGAATTCGTTGTGTCCCAGTTTTTCCTGGCGCAGTATGTCCATTATCTTCTTTAGTGTTGAAACTGTCAGCTCTCACCCTGTTGCAACACGTTCTCATTATCTTACTTTGAAAGCAAGCCCTACAATTGTTTTCCCCCTTTGCACAATAGTTTATTCGCTACCAATTCTTGAATAGGTTTGAGTATTACGCTCTCTCTTATGCGCATGATGCAGGATACTCTGCATTATGTGTGGAGTCTGGTCAGCATTTCCAGTCTTCATATTCATTGAAACTTTCAGTCCATACTCTTGTGCAAAATTCTTAGGACAAGTTCTCCCCCTGTGCCTTTTCGGGTACAAGAATACACTTGTTTCTCTCCTCAGAGTATAGCATTATGAGTCAGTAAAGCCTAATCGGCATTTTCTAGCCTTTGCATCACAAACCCGTCCGGTTATTCCCTGGTATAATGTGGTTAGTCTAGTCAGTGTATCTAGTCTTTGCTCCGCTAGCATGTCAGTTCTCCCCTGTCATTGTGGGTTAGATTTTTGAGAACAAGAATACACTTGTTTCTCTTCTTTTTAAAGCCTAATCGGCATTTCCTAGTATTTGCATCATGCTTGTCCAATTATCCTATGGCATAATATGGTTAGTCTAGTTAACGTATCTAGTCTTTGCTCCGCTAGCATGTTAGTTCTCCCCTGGCACTGTGGATTAAATTTGGGTAGAGGCCAATTCTCTTTAGGTCAGGATTACACATGTACCTGTCTTTGCAGAATTCAGCATTTATTCTGTGCTCTCTCTTGTTGTCGCCCAATTATGCCTTAGGGCAACATATCCTTCCCCAGTGAGGCTCATTGGAATATAAAATTTCACACTCATCTTTTGATACAGTTTTTGGGATTCAGAGCATAAATATTTTAGTCCATTTTGGTATTCAATCACCTCGCACCTTGTCGCTTGGAAGACAGACACCAACCTTGCTCCCAAGTTCGAGGATGATCGAATAGGGGCAGCTGTTGTACCCCAAAATTTACCCTCTTCTTTTCCATATTTCTGGCTTATAATTCGGTTGCATAAATATACATGCATAACATTTATCATGAGGTTACCTTATTCAAAGCATTTCAAATTGTGGAAGAAACCGTGCGTTTCGGCTATCCCATATCGTTTCGAGCCAAAAATCGATATTTCTCGGTTCGTATGGCTATCACAAGATTTTCTGGTCAAAAAGCTATTTTGGCTTGATTCCATGAGCATTGGGATCATATCAATTTATTCTCCAGTTCATCTGTTTGGATCTGATACCGTCTGGAAAGAAGAAAGTAATTAATTTTCTTTTTTCTCAATAAAGTGAATTTTGCGTTTTTGTGCATTTCAGGCGCTCTGGAAGGTGTATCTCTCATCTCGTCGGGTATTTTCTAATGCTTTTTGACCGACAAGTCCCTCTCATTATTATCTACAAATTTTGTTTGAAATCCGGAAGCAAATTATGTGAGGAAGGTCCTCGAAAAAAATCGATTTCTTAAAAGTTAAACTAAATTTAATCTTGAACAAATGTATATTCTATTTAAAAATTCATATCTCTCTATTTGGAAACTCGAGCTGACGGGGCTGATTTCAAATGCAGTCAGGCCTATATCTTTTATTCCTGACCCAATTTGAATCTTCTTAGTTTAAGCCAGTTTTATTCTTGGGACTTAATTTGATTTAGGCAGAAATATTTTTCATCTGATCATAAACAAAAATCATATAAGCTCGATTTTATAGAAAAGAGATGGGATGATGCCAGTTCAAAATTTTATTGGGTTCGATTGTAAAAGACAACAAACAATTTTTGATCGGAAGACCTGTTCAGGCATTTCTCCATGGAAGTATTTAGAAAGTATGCATATATGATGTCATACCCCAATTTGCCCTCCATATTCTCAAGACATTCCATACATCCATACTCGAAGTTCCTCGAGAGTTGATCGGACAAACTCTCTCCTGATCAACCAAACTGGGTTTGACAATTCTCGACTCAGGATGGACTTCCAACATCTCAATGGTCTTCATGCCTCCTCATATGCTTCAAAGATTCTCCATCAAGTTTCAAGCCTTCAAGTCAAGTTTCCTCGAGACAATTGCTCGGATGGTTGAAAATCGGTTGTATTGGACAAAAGTCAATTGTGGTCAACATACGATCAAACTTCATGATTTTGGTCAACATCCTCATTTTGAAGTTACATTCATCATTTGATCAAGGGTTGATCATGATTCGAAAACTCAAGATTTGCTCAAAGTCAAACTTTCTAAATTAGGGTTTCTAGATGAAAAGTCAAGCTGAACTTTGGTGATCATAACTTCTTCATACTTTCTCGAAATTTTTCACCACCTCTTGTTTTGAAGGAAATTCAATTCTCTACAACTTCATGTCTCACAAGAATGTCCAAAAATGCTTCATTTGAGAGGTATGGCTCAAAACATTAAGGTCATTTTCAAAGTCAACAAAAAGTCAACATTTTGTTTTGAAGATATATTGAGCATGGAAACTCAATTGAGATGAGACCAAAGAGTTGGTTAGAGGACTCTTAAGCTTTCAAAAGTCCAAGAACACTCAAAAATGTGGAAAATTGAGCAAGATACACCATTCACAAGTTGGGCAATTTTGAAAGAGTGCACAAGAGAGATGCTTCTAAAAATAATTTTTTGCAAATGGGCACTTTTCTTCATCCAAACTTATTCCTTATACAATTAGGAATATCAAGCCCTGCCACGAATTTTTATTTTATTTTTCTATTTAATTTGGAATTTATTCATTTAAATACAAATTAAATTCAAAAAAAGTATAAAATCAAAATTAATTACAAACTTGATTTTTATTTCTTCCTTGAGATCAAAACTCATTAAAAGCTAGCAATTTTGAAATTTGATGAATGGCAAGATTGGATTGAATTTGATCAAAATTGGAAGATTTGATTTTGTACAAAATCAAATTTGATTAGCATTGATCATTGATTAAATCTTTCCCAAACACTCACGAATCCTTCTACTATATATACATAATGCATACCACACGAATTAGGTGAAAAATTTGACTCAAGAACCCTTATTGCAATTCAAAAAACTGGTGGTCAAGCAAGTGTGATCCAGTCAGCTGGTTTCAATCGATTTGAGGTGTCCACACATTTTGATACCTCTTGAGTCGATCGGACCTACTTTGATCAAAACCATCCGAATCGTGAAATCGAAATCGGTTTGTTCTTGAAATTTCAAAATCGTATTCCATTGCATGCATTATTAACATGTTTGTGTTTGTTTTGTGATTAGTGATGGGTTGCAAGCATTCGGGTTATTTGATTGCATTTCCATGGCAGAATGTGATATACCATAACTAGGGTTTTGAGCTCGATTTAGGGTTTTGCTTAAATGAAAAAATTGGACCATGAGACCTATACCATGCATCGGAATGATCTAGGAATCGAACCATGCTGATTTATTTATATTATGTGTGATTTTCGTTGTGGCGGGTACAGCGTCGAGCAATGGTAGGCGCTAATTTCAAAAATTCAAAGGAAGAAGATGAAGTTAAGGCGAGAGGCAACGAGAAGGGGCGCGTGTTTTCTTCTACTCGTTCCGGTTTCCAACGGTAGAACCGCGTTAGCTCGAGTTGGTCAGGCAAGGGAACTCAAAGTTTAAAAGCAAGGTCTCGATTCGAATCTGCGAGACCTATTTTTTTCCTTCTTTCACAAAACTCATATTTTCATATTTTTCTTATTATTTAATATTTTCATGCATTTTAATTTCTTTTCATATTTTTATATGCATTAAAAATCATAAAAATTATTTTTCCTTTGCATTATTTTCAGAAAATCTTTATTTAATTTATAAAATTAAAAATACAATTTGCATGCATATTTATTTTATTCATAATTTTGCATTTAAATCACATTTAATTAGTTTTAAATTATTAAATTGCATCAAAAATCCCAAAAATTATTTTAACATATTTATATTATTTCCAGCATGTCATATTTTTCCAATTAAAAATTTGCATTTTTCTAACATTTTCTCTTATTCGATTTCATCATATTGATTTCTCTTATCGTTTCACGAGGTTATTAAGCAGACGTTTCTTCTATTTTCATTTTTTTCAATAATATAGCTTGTTTATGGGATGTAATAGTTTAAATTAGGTTTTATTTTTCATAAGTTTAAATTATGTATACCCCAAAGCCATGTAATAGCGTAGGACATTTATCTTTCCGCATTTACATTCCATTTTAATTTCGCACCTATAAATTGCTAGTAATTAGGCGTGTATGGCAAGATAATAATCAACATAGCTCACTAATTTTCAAGATAAAAATATGAATCAACAACTCTTTTCACACCCACTTAGGTAATTCTCTCTCGTTGCCTTCACAATTCAAATGGTCATGTCCCTCGAGCGTAGGGTATCCTATGGTTGCCTTCAAAACAAATCATCATAGTCCCCGATACAAAATCATAGACCCGATGTAAGCCTCGAATACATGATCTTGACCCTCGATTGTCCTCCGAAAATGATGATAGTCCCTTGAATGTGCTAGGATACTCCCTACAAGTTGCCTTCTATGACCATCATGTCCCGAATGTCGCTTACATCCAGAATGGAGTTACCTACCAACTAATGGTATGGATAGCTATTCTAAAGGAAGTAAAATAACAGCGACCAATTACGAGTAGGTAATAAGACTTTTAGTTGCTTGCTCTCAAAATACTTTCACACTCACTTTTTGTCAAAGTTCAAACTCTTTTCAAAACAAAACATTTCGAACACTTTGTATACATTCCTACATGAATCATTACAAAGTCAAAGCGAAATACCTTTTCAAAACATTTTTTGTCAAACACACGGAAAGCACAATTTTAAAGTGATCTAGAGCAACTAAGAGCCGTAGATAACTACGGATGGAAAGGGTGCTAATACCTTCCTTTTCATAACCTTCTCCTTACTCGAGAATCTAACGAAGGTCTTTTCTGTTCTTTTACCTTCCCTTAATTGGATAAAAATAAAGTCGGTGCGACTCTTGCTATCACATTTGCGATACAAATCCTAAAAAGTCGGTTCAAGTATCACAGGTGTGACTACTGAGACACCACTAAAGAGAATTATCTTAGGATTTCTAGATCACCTTTATTGCTTTTGTTTGACTTGCTTGCTTTATCTTTAAGGGTTGCTTGGTATTATAATTGTGAGGATCCTACACCGGATCGGGTTTCCTTTTAGGTAAGTAGCAATAAATCGTCGCGACCGTTAGGCGTATATCAAAGCGGTCAACATGATGGCTACGTTAGCGTGACACTTTGGTTGTCGATACTCTTCATTCCCAAGTTGAGGATAGTATTTGGCTTCCTGCGTGGTGTCATCAACGCTAAACTTTTAGAACCTTAATTGACCCATCTTGGCCATTAGAAGGTAGTGAGATGGCGGCTTTGGTCTGAGACTAAGGTTGGTTGATACTCGATGCTCGCTCATTGAGATCGGACTTTTGGGATATTTTCGATCGACCACTTGGTAGTCGTGTTGAATAAGCCTACGAGAAAGATGAATGATGTGAGATTCCTAGAACCGGTTACTATGGGACGGGATGAACCAACTCGAACTTTTGGTGGTAATCACCTATACCTCTTGACCTTAAACCTAGGCTCATTGTGTGAATTGTTTGTGTGTGCTAAACATGACATCATGACATCATTCGCATTGCATATCATTTCTAACTATTTCAAGGACCTAGGATTTATCTTTGCTCTGTTTGTAGGGTATTATGGCTTCAGAAAGACTATCAGAATCAACTTCATGGGTATACCTTCTCATTTCGAAGAATTGGTTTGAGAAATTCCCGACCATGCTCGGTTCATCAAAAGACATGGTTATCTACTTGATTTGGTTATCTCGGTTTTGAAGAAGATATGATGCATGTCTATTCGGTTCTTTGATCGAAACACCATTGCTTTACATTTCCAGTTATCGATTGGTTCTACCTTGGAAGAGTTCTCTAGCTACTTGGGTACCTATTCTTGACCAAATGCCATTCAGGTTTAGAAAAGGTTCCTAAATGCGAAGACATTACATCGACCTTACATCTTAAGCGCTCGGACATTGAAGCCAATTGGGAAACCGGAAGTGGAGTGAAGGTTTACTTTCCAGTTCTAATTAAGAAATCAGGAATTCCTCAAAGTTATGAGTTTCCATGCATTTGAAGACATTGTGGCCTTGCTAATCTATGGTTTGGTTCTATTCCTAACTCGGATCAATTCATAGATGTCAAGCGCCATCAAGTTGTTCACCCCACTTAATCCGATTGCCTACTTTACTTGGAGATATCACGCATGATATGCTTCTCAAGATATTGTGTTCGACTCTGATCAGTCAATTAGAAGCGAAGGTTCATACTGCGCTTGGGGCATGGTAAAGAGGCGATACCATTTTGGGGCACAAAACTCCATTCCTTGGGAACCTTACCTCAAATGGGTGAGCTCGAGGAAAACCTCATGATGCCATTCACTTTGTTTCCGGTAATTATGGAACTGTTGCTATGGGTGGCGTACCTATCTTTCTCCATCGTACCTCTTGATTTTGAAGACTTGAAGAGATCTGGATTCGACTCAAGAAGAAGGATACCTTTGAAGCTCGGTGTTATGCAAGTGAGAAGAAAGTGCTAGAGTTGACCAAGCTACTTACGAGGAGGCGAAACATCAACGCACCTCGGCACCGAAGAAGGCATCATGGGAGACTTAGAGCTTTAGGATTTATATGTTTTCTTTTATTGTTTTGAACTATCTCTTGTACTTAAAAGAAAAAGAATAAAGAGACTAATAAATGTTTGTTCATTGCTTGTTTAACAAATTTAAATCTCTAAGGTCCTTGAAAACATTGCATTGCATTCGCATAAACATTGCATAGCATAACATTGCATCACGGTACATTGATTGGTTTTCTCATTTCTTCTATTTATTTAGCGAATCTCTCAAGTCATCAAATTCGAAGTCTTATTAATGTCTCGACTGGGGCCTGAGGAGGTCCTAGGTGGTTAGTCAGACAGGCTCTCTGAAGGAAGTGTCAAGAGGAGGATGAGCAAAGTAACAAGGGTGATGGTGGTGATCGGCTGAGCTTGAGAAAAACTATGATGATGGCCAATACTACGATGAAGATGGCAAGTACTGCAACTTGAACCGTTTGAATGTTGTGAAAACACGAAGATGTCAAGGCTGAATTTTGATGTTGAGCCTCGTCACAGTGTTGTGATTCCTCCCAAGTTCAAAGTTCAACTTTTGTATGCCTAGGGTGGCACCTCTCATCATTATTTCTCCCGGACCGGGTTCGTATTCACAACAGAGCTATCCTTGGAATTATTGATGTTTACTATCACGTGACAGACCTCGACCATTGAAGATCTTACAAACTACCATTCCTGACATTGACAACATCACTAGGATCAAGTAAGGTGACGGAACGGAAGGGTTTTCTCCAATCTCTCGCCAAAAGACACAACGACTCGACTCGCGTTCATTATTAATTCACTTCCCAGCTAGAGAAAGACCATGACTAAATCACCTGCTCAGCGAAGTACCAAGGAAGTTACTGAAGACACCTCCAAGCAAGAAATGGAGAATTCGAGATTATCAAGTAGAGTGACTACAATGTTGAGCAGTTAGGGCCAGAATCGTCCAAAATCTCATACTTGCTACTGCTCTTGTGCTCACGGGGCCATTACTCGTACCTTGGTGAAGTTCGAAGAATGCTCGTATGCCGCAAGACACTACCAAACCGATTTGAAGTTTGTATTGCTAGCACGGTACCAACAACGGCCTAAACTTCTCGATCTTGATTTAATTCCTTGAGAAAAACACAACAAAGCCTTACATCTACATTGAATGCAGGCATTACATTATCTCATGTTTTGGTTGATCTGGTTACGCTTTCTGAATATCCTCGAAATTTGCTTTTGATCGGCTTGATGTCGAAGGGTTGGTTCGAGACAGTGACATTATTGTAGAGCTTTTGATGGTTCTAGCGATTAGGTACTTGGAAACTCACTATACTGTTAAAGTCAATTCCGGACTTTTGACTCACTTTCTTTGTCATGGACATCCGTCCGACCTCTTTACTTGGGCCCTTGGATACATGGGGGCGGTATTGTGCTCTACCTCATTAAGCCCAGAGTACACGGTGAAAGGAAGGTTATTCTGATTATGTGGTGAAGAGGAGTATAGTCGATCATCTGATCATTAGATACCTCGAGGTGGAGGTGAGTTCTTTGAGACTCCTGTCAAGCTTTTGAAACAATCCCAGTCATACTGCTTGACTCTCCTGTCACTCTGAAGTTACAGCTCCGCCTAGGATGGCCTCCTTGAAATATGCTCAAAGCTGCATTGAAGAAGGAAAGAGTACTATTTTAGGGTCAGCTCCGGATCTTCCTTTCAAATCAAACAAAATGGTTTAGGCTTCACCATCAAAGGGCGAGAAAGATGATACGCATGACGTGTAAGCCAACTTCCTTTCATATCGGCAAAGTGGAATCCATGCTATAGAGGCAATGACAATGGCTTGACATCAGCAGTGGATCTTCCCGACTCGAGACAATGGGCTCGACAATTGGAAGGTGACGTCATACCAATCTCCTTTAGTGGGACTAATTGCTCTTGTTTTGTTTTGCTTTTTGTATTTCTTTATGTTTTGAACAATAAACTTTGAAAGCCTAGTGCCTTGCACGGGCATCATGGCTCGTTTGCGAGGTTATTATCTCTACATTGTTTGCGTTTTCATTAATAAATTCGTTGGACTTTTGCATTCAATTGTTTGTTTTCTTTCTTTACTTTAAAAGCTATGTGTTTCTTACACACCCACGTGATACAACTGCGTAATCACTCCGAATCTCGTTAATAAATGTAACTTCGATAATCCGATCTACCAAGCTGAAGACGAAAGTGAGGAAGATTGTGAAGTGCCAGGAGAACTTGTCAGACTGCTACAGCAAGAAGATCGAGTTATACAGCCACATGAAGAGCAAGTTGAGGTTGTGAATTTGGGTACTGACGAAGACAGAAAAGAGATCAGGATAGGAGCGGGTCTTGAGAACAGTGTCAAAGAAAGATTGGTTCAGATGCTACGAGACTATATTGAGGTTTTTGCTTGGTCATACGAAGACATGCCAGGTTTAGACATTGAAATTGTGGTACACTGACTACCGACAAAAGAAGGTTTTCTCCCAGTGAAACAGAAGGTTCGTCGCATGCGTCCTGAGATGTCAGAGAAAATCAAAGCCGAAGTCATGAAAGTAGTTAAGTGTCGGTTTCTTAGCTGTTACTTCCTATCCACAGTGGGTGGCTAATGTGGTACCTGTACCTAAGAAGGATGGCAAGGTACGAATGTGTGTGGATTACTGAGATCTGAACAAAGCGAGTCCGAAAGACGATTTCCCACTTCCTCATATTGATGTTCTGGTTGACAACACCGCTCAACATAAGGTTTTCTCCTTCATGGATGGTTTCTCCGGTTACAATCAGATCAAAATGGCTCCTGAAGACATGGAAAAGACTACTTTGTTACATGGGGCACTTTCTGCTATAAGGTTATGCCGCTCGATCAAGAACGCGGCGCCACCTATCGATGCTATGGTAACATTATTTCATGACATGATTCATCACGAGATAGAGGTCTCGTCAACGACATGATAGCTCGATCACGGACTAAAGAAATCTTGATCATCTGCGAAATTTTTGATAGGTTGAAAGTGCATGTGAGACTCAATCCTAACAAGTGCACCTTTGGAGTCAGATCCGGAAAACTCTTAGGGTTTGTTGTCAGTGGAAAAGGTATTGAGGTTGACCCCGCTAAGGTTAAAGCTATTCAAGAGATGCCAGCTCCCCGCACCGAGAAGGAAGTCAGAGGTTTCTTGGGCCGATTGAACTACATTTCCAGATTCATTGCGCACCTAACTTCTACTTGTGAGCCAATCTTCAAGTTACTTAAGAAAGATCAAGTGGTAGAATGGAATGACGATTGCCAGATCGCTTTTGACAAAATCAAGGAGTATCTAAAGAATCCTCTCATCCTGATGCCGCCCACCGAAGGAAGACCTCTTATCATGTACTTGACAGTATTAGAGAACTCAATGGGGTGTGTGTTGGGACAACATGACGAGTCTGGCCGAAAAGAGCATGCAATATACTAAGTTTACCGACTGTGAAACAAGATACTCACAGCTCGAGAAAACTTGCAACGCTTGATTTCGGACTAAGAAAGTATATGTTGACTCACACTACCTTGTTGATTTCCAAGATGGATCCGATAAAATACATATTTGACCACTCTCTGGAAGAATAGCAAGATGGCAAATGATCTTGACCAAATGACATCAGTACACTTCTCGAAAGCAATCAAAGGAAGTGTAATAGCGATCATTTGGCTCATCGCGAGATGACTATCGCCTATGCAGTTCGAATTTCCGGATGAAGATGTTTTACTAGTTACAGATTACGAAGAACCGTGGCCAGACGAAGGACCGAACAAGGATCCCGATGGACCATGGTTTTTGATGGAGCCTCAAAGGCACTTGGCAATGGCATTGGCGCCGTCATTACATCCCCTGCAGGCGGACACACGCCTTTCACCGCCAGACTTTGTTTCAGTTGCACGAACAACATGGCCGAATATGAAGCGTGCATCATGGGTATCAATGCTGTTATTGACTTAAGAATCAAGTTCTTACAGGTGTACGGAGACTCAACTTTAGTGATCAGTCAGATTAAGGGCGAGTGGGATACGAAACATCCAAATCTCATTCCGTATTGAGAGCATGTTCTGAGTTTGATCCCCTACTTCGAAGAAATTACTTTTGATCACATTCCACGAGAAGAGAATCAGTTGGCAGACGCATTGGCTACTATGTCGTCTATGTTCAAAGTTAGATGGGACAACGAGGCTCCCCAGATCATCATTGAGAGGTTCAACGAACCAGCATATTGTTATGAGCTTGACACAGAAGAGAAACCTTGGTACTATGACGTGAAGAGATATCTTGAGACTCAGGAATATCCCGAGGGCATCATTAATGATAAGAAGTTCATGAGAAGATTTGCATCAAATTCTTCCCGACGACATCTTATACAAGCGCAACCATGACTTGTGCTTACTCCGTGTAGACCCGAAAACAGCAATCGTATCATGGAAGAGTTACACGGCATTTGGTACCCATTCCAAAGGACACACCATGGCTAAGAAGATTTTGAGAACAGTTACTATTGGTCCACCATGGAAGTTGATTGTCACCGCTTTCGATCTTGTCACAAATGCCGATTTATGCACAAAGTACACGTACCTCGGTACCTCGAATGTTCTAATGCTCCTTGGCCTTTTGCAATGTGGGGCATTGACATGATTGGAGAAATTAAGCCCACTTCCAACGGATATCGTTTCATCCTTGTGGCAATCGATTACTTTACCAAGTGGGTGAAGCACCTCGTTTTCATCATTACCAAGAATGTTGTGGCTCGTTTCATCAAGCATAACCTTATCTCGGTATGGCAATCACGAAAGGATTATCACGGATAACGGCTCCAATCTTAACAATAAGATGATCACCGAACTCGCACAGCTTCAAGATCAAGCATCACAACTCTTCTCCTTATCGGCCTAAGATGAATGGCGTGGAAGCCGCCAACAAGAACATTAAGAAGATTATACGAAAATGACGGTGACTTACAAAGATTGGCATGAGATGTTACCATTTGCTCTTCATGGTTATCGCACTCTGACACGAACATCAGCGAGGCAACCCCTTCTCTCTTGTATACGGTATGGAAGCCATCTTACCCATTGAGGTTCAGATTCCCTCAACCAGAGTCCTCCAGGATGCAGAGTTGGGCGAAGACGATTGGATTCAGACTCGCCTTGACCAGATTAATTTGATTGATGAGAAACGACTTGCATCCATTTGCCATGGACAGATTTATCAGAAATGAATGATCAGAGCATTTAACAAGAAAGTCAAGCACCGAGTCTACCAAGTCGGTGATCTAGTAGTCAAGCGCATCATTCTTCCACAAGGTGATCCCAGGGGCAAATGGACTCCCACCTATGAGGGACCATTTGTAGTCAAGACAGTGTTTTCTGGCGGAGCTATGATACTTAGCACCATGGATGGTGAAGACTTCCCACACCCTGTGAACGCAGACATAGTCAAAAAATACTACGCATAAAAGAGACCCGCTAGGTCGATGAACCTAGGCAAAAATAAGGGCATCCTGGCGAACCAAAAGGGTTCGGGCAAAATTTAAGGATATATACAAAACATGTACACCGTGAGTCGAAAACACGAAAAGCGGCTTGGGCAAAAAGGGTATCCTGAAAACCGAAAGGCGGTCTAGGCAAAAGTTAGGGATTTAAGCGTACGACTATGTCTCTTCCGGATCACCTGCTTCCAGACTACTATGAGCATTCAAGATTCAAATGGCGAAGATCAGTCCACTCACTTTCTACTGACAGCAAGGAGATGAGATAGTTGAAATATATGAGTACTAGCATAGTTGGAACTTAACGAGATTGTTTCCGCATAGCTCTTTACCTTTCTTGTGTACAAACTACTTGGCCATACGCCACCTTTCAAATAAACGCAAGCTTCTTTCTCTTTACAATTTTTGTTGTTTTCGTTTGCAATAAGTCCAACGTTTGTTTTGAATGACTATACGCATTTGACAATAAGAATCTAATCACAAACATACGAAAAGTGGGCATACAAAAGTAGTTACTACAGGCTCTAGGAATTGAGATGACGACGAAGGTCACCAAAAACATTCCCCCACAGAGCATAATCTCCGCAGAGGTGTCACTCACTAAACCTCCTCCAGCGGAGTATATGTTAATCCACGAGCGGTGATTCCACTCAACTGAGCAATGTTACATCAATAACACTTCATCCCCAGCTAAGATGTTTATCCCCAGCGGATATCTCTCAACAATTCTCCTTTTCTCCAGTATCGGACTCGAGACTTGGTCAGATAGTGCACCGGAGAAAATTTACATCTTCTATTCCCCAGTCAGAGATTCCAACGGGCCCCAACCCGGTCTCCCAGCAACCATCAAATGCTCTCCAGTGAGATCTACACTCCACATCCCCAGTAGAGCGCCTCCTAATTCTTCCCAACAGGATCTACATGCAAGATCCCCAACAAATTGCCTCCCAGACTCTCCCCAGCAGGGTCTATGTATGGGATCTCCAACAACGAGCTTCTCAAATATCTACCTTCCTCAACAATATCTAGGCCCAAGACTTGGTCAGATAGTGCATCGGAGGAATTCAGGATATCTTTCTTCTCCTTCAAAAGCGGGGTTCTCACCTACTCAATCCCCAAGCAGAAGTCAGAAATCTCCAAACAGAACACCCGCATCTTCTTCAAGATGGATATCTTTTGAAATATCACAACATCTATCATTCATACATTACTCATAAAGTCATAATTCATGCATATGTCATTCATACACATTGTCATGCATCATACTTTGCATAAGACTGACAAATATTCTATCAAAGTTTCTCTTGTTTTTTCCAAAACAGGTGAAAAGCACTTCTGACGCAAACAGGTCCAGGATTAAGCCCCAAATCTCGACGGGAAAACTATCTAAAAGACCGCCCCCTAGTTGTCCTCCGACAGCTGGTCTAGGATTAAGCCCCGAATCGACGGGAAGACTATCCGAAAGACCACCCCTAGTTGTCCTCCGACAGCTGGTCCAGGATTAAGCCCCGAATCGACGGGAAAACTATCTGAAAGACCGCCCCTAGTTATCCTCCGATAACAGGCAGTGGATCAACACCCGATGCACAACAGGGAAGATATCCACACTTTGCCGAATTACTATCCCCTCAGAATAATCAGCACGAAGATCTATTCTGAATCCTTCTTATTATCAACAGCAACTACAGAGTCTGGCGCACGATTCAGTAGCCCCGGATGGCATCTTAAGCCCATCTCCGACTACTTATCAGTGTTCCTCAACCTTTGGAATGTTGCATATTTGGTTAAACATCAATACAAACCAGTAACTTCATTAAAAAATGAGCACAAAGTCTAACATACGACTCTTTCCGGATGGCATCTTAAGCCCATCTCCGTGCTCCTTCCAGAACATCTACAGAGCCTAGCGTACGGCTCACTCCCCAGCATCGACCTTTCCAGATGGCATCTCAAGCCCATCTCCGACGATTCTCCTCCTATCAACAACCTTGAGTCCAGCATATGACTCATCCCCCAACGAAGTCTCTACCTTCTCCAAATGGCATCTGGCCCGCATCATCATGTGCAAATTTTCGGTGTACTCAAGTGTTCAATCATCTTCTACCTTCGGTCACGAAGGCACGCATGCCAATCTAACCCTTCCAGAACAAGAAGATTGAACAGGGGCAGCTGTCATACCCCAAAATTTGCCCTCCATATTCTCAAGACATTCCATACATCCATACTCAAGGATTCCTCAAGAGTTGATCAGACAAACTCTCTCCTAGACAATCAACCCAAACTAGGGTTTGGCAATTCTCAGCTCCAGATGGACTTCCAACATCTCCAATGGTCTTCATGCCTCCTCATATGCTTCAAATACTCTCCATGTCAAGTTTCAAGCCTTACAAGTCAAGTTTCCTCAGACAATTGCTCAGATGGTTGAAAATCAGTTGTATTGGACAAAAGTCAACTGTGGTCAACATACCAAACTTCAGGATTTTGGTCAACATCCTCATTTTGAAGTTACATTCATCATTTGATCAAGGGTTGATCATGATTCATCAAGAAAACTCAAGATTTGCTCAAAAGTCAAACTTTCTAAATTAGGGTTTCTAGATGAAAAGTCAACTGAACTTTGACTGATCATAACTTCTTCATACTTTCTCAGAAATTTTTTCACCACCTCTTATTTTGAAGGAAATTCAATTCTCTACAACTTCATGTCTCACAAGAATGTTCAAAAAATGCTTCATTTGAAAGGTATGGCTCAAAACATTACAGGTCATTTTCAAAGTCAACAAAAAGTCAACATTTTGTTTTGAAGATATATTGAGCATGGAAACTCCAATTGAGATGAGACCAAAAAGGTTGGTTATAGGACTCTTAGAGATTTCCAAAAAGTCCAAGAACACTCAAAAATGTTGAAAATTGAGTAAGATACACCATTCACAAGTTGGGAAATTTTGAAAGAGTGCACAAAGAGAGATGCTTCTAAAAATAAATTTTTTTGCAAATGGGCTTACTTTTTCTTCATCCAAACTTATTCCTTATACAATTAGGAATATCCAAGCCCAATGCCACGAATTTTTATTTTATTTTATTTAATTTGGAATTTATTCATTTAAATACAAATTAAATTCAAAAATAAAGTATAAAATCAAAATTAATTGCAAACTTGATTTTTATTTCTTCCTTGAGATCCAAGCAACTCATTAAAAGCCATCAATTTTCGAAATTTGATGAATATGGCAAGATTGGATTGAAATTTGATCAAAATTGGAAGATTTGATTTTGTACAAAAATCAAATTTGATTGGCATTGATCATTGATTAAATCTTTCCCAAAACAGCTCTGAATCCTTCTACTATATATACATAATGCATACCACACGAATTAGGGTAGAAAATTTGACTCAAGAACCCTTATTGCAATTCAAAAAAACCGTGGTACACAAGCAAGTAGCAGTCACTGATCCAGCTGGTTTCAATCGATTTTGAGGTGTCCAACACATTTTTTGATACCTCTTGAGTCGATCCAGACCTTTACTTTGATCAAAACCATCCAGAATCGTGAAATCCGAAATCGGTTTGTTCTTGAAAATTTCAAAATCGTATTCCATTGTTCATGCATTATTAACATGTTTCGTGTTTGTTTTTGTGATTAGTGATGAGTTTGCAAGCATTCTGGGTTATTTGATTGCATTTCCATGGCTTGAACCGTGATATACCATAACTAGGGTTTCTGAGCTCGATTTAGGGCTTTGCTTAAATGGAAAAATTGGACCATGAGACCTATACCAATGCATCCGGAATGATCTCAAGAATCGAACCATGGCTTTAGAATTTATTTATATTATGTGTGCTTGATTTTCGTTGTAGTCAGGGTCTGTAGCGTCGAGCAATGGCCGATGCTAGCTTTCAAAAATTCAAAAGGAAGAAGATGAAGTCTGGCGCGAGAACGAGGCAACCAGAAGGAGACGCGTGTTTTTCTTCTACTCGTTCCGGTTTCCAAATAGTAGAACACGTTAGCTCAGTTGGTCAAGGCAAGGGAACTCAAAGTTTGAAAGCAAGGTCTCCAGTTCGAATCCTGGCAAGACCTATTTTTTTTCCTTCTTTCACAAAACTCATATTTTCATATTTTTCTTATTATTTAATATTTTTCATGCATTTTAATTTCTTTTCATATTTTTATTTATGCATTAAAAAACATCAAAATATTTTTTTCCTTTTGCATTTATTTTCAGAAAATCTTTATTTAATTTATAAAATTAAAAAATACAATTTTGCATGCATATTTATTTTTATTCATAATTTTGCATTTAAATCACATTTAATTAGTTTTAAATTATTAAATTGCATCTAAAAAATCCCAAAAAATTATTTTAACATATTTATGTTATTTCCAGCATGTCATATTTTTTCCAATTAAAAATTTGCATTTTTTCTAACATTTTCTCTTATTCGATTTCATCATATTTTCCGATTTCTCTTATCGTTTCACAGGTTATTCCGCTTCAGACGTTTCTTTACCGTTTTCATTTTTTTTCAATAATGTATCTGTTTATGGGATGTAATAGTTTAAATTATGTTTTTATTTTCCGCAAGTTTAAATTATGTATCTGCCCTAAAGCCATGTAATAGCGTAGGACATTTATCTTTCCGCATTTTTACATTCCGCATTTTAATTTATGCACCCTATAAATTGCTAGTAATTAGGCGTGTATGGCAAGATAATAATCAACATAGCTCACTAATTTTCAAAGATAAAAATACCAGAATCGACACACTCTTTTCACACACGCACCCCTTAGAGTAATTCTCTCTCGTTGCCTTTACGAATTCAAATGGTCATGTCCCTCGAATGTAGAGGTATCCTAGCACCGTTGCCTTCAAAACAAATCATCATAGTCCCTTCGATACAAAGATCATAGACCCACGATGTCGCCTACAAATACATGATCTTGACCCTCGATTGTCGCCTACGAAAAATGATGATAGTCCCTTCGAATGTGCTAGGATACTTCCTACAAGTTGCCTTCTATGACCATCCGATGTCCCTTCGAATGTCCCGCTTACATCCAACGAATGGAGTTACCTACCAAATAATGGTATGGCTAGCGCTATTCTAAAGGAACGTAAAATAACACGAAAACGACCAATTCTGAGTAGGTAATAAGATTTTTAGTTGCTTGCTCTATCAAAATACTTTTCACACCTCACACTTTTGTCAAAGTTCAAACTCTTTTTCAAAACAAAACATTTCCCAACACTTTGTATACATTCCTACATGAATCATTACAAAGTCAAAGCGAAATACCTTTTCAAAACATTTTTTTGTCAAAACACACAGAAAGCACAATTTTAAAGTGATCTAAGGGCAACTAAGAGCCCGTAGATAACTACGGATGGAAAGGGGTGCTAATACCTTCCCTTTTCATAACCTTCTCCCTTACTCAGAATCTAACGAAGGTCTTTTCCTGTTCTTTTCACCTTCCCTTAATTGGATAAAAGAAAAGTCGGTGGCGACTCTTGCTATTCGCACATTTGCGATACAAAAATCTCAAAGTCAGTTCACCGTATTACAGTCAGACGCTTGAAAATTATGCTAAAACTTCAAAGATTAGCATCTCCTGGACCGTTCGTCTGATTGAGTCAAAATTTTGATTATTGCAAGTAAAATCGCGGTTTGGACATTTTTCGTTTACATTCCGACTTCAAATTCCTGACGAATTTGGCTGTTTTGGACTAGTTACGAAAATTATTCGGATAATCGTGATTTGGGCTTAATTGTGGATCCAAGGCACCCAAAGGCCCAAACTCTCATACTATAAATATATTTTTGCCTTCACAAATGGAGGGGACCTTCATTTTTCTCAAATTACACACAAAATCACTCTTAACTCTCTCTCAACTCACAAGTACAAAAATCAAAAAGGAAAACAACTTTCCCTCCAAGCAACCACCACAGGCCACCACCTTACTCCTCCCTAGAACCGGTCATCATCGCACATCGCGCTAAGTGCGCCCCCTGCCGCTAAGCATAGCCTACAATTTAGCCAGAACTTCATCTTCTCATCGGAACAGTTTCTTCACCGGATTCTTCTGCTTTTCTTCTCCTTCTCGTCGGATTCAATCTAGAATAAGCTCTTTTCTCTTGATTCCTCTTCAATTTTCTAGAATTAAGCAATTCTTCTTCATCTTCTTCAATTCTCCATTGAAGCCTCAAGATCTTCAAGGATCCAAGCTTGATTTCAAGTATTATCATCAATTCAAAGTTGATTTGGTTTTTTTTTTAAGATCTCAAGGAATTCCTCTTCAATTTGACTCAAGCTTCAAGTGCAAGTAAGTGTTAGTTCAATTAAGCACTTATTTTAAGCTACTTTTGACTTTTAGCTTTTCTTGGAGTTGAATATTGAAATTGCTTGCAAATTCCGTGTGGATTCCGATTCTTGAATTTTTATCTTCGAATTCTTTTAGTTGAATCGAATTTTGTGATGTTATTCGCATTGGTGTGAAGATCTTTGTGCAAAACACACATATACACTTGTGTAATTGTATTTTCTTCGCATTTAGATCTTCTATTTGTGTATTTCACATCGTCTATTATATGCGCATGCATTAGAGAGCATATAGATAGATTAACATGCATTGAATTATGTGAATCAAGGTTGATTTGTTTGCAAAAGTGTGTTGGAATGCAGATTTAAGTGCATTTTGATCATTAGGTGCATTTGCATTGTACATCTCTCATATACATGCACCTAATCTTGTGATTTTGAGGCCTAAATTGCATTTCTCACATGTTCATGCATTGGCTTTCACATTTATGAGCATTGGAATTGTTATTTTAACTTGCATTCCTCACATGTTCATGCATTGGCTTTCACATTTATGAGCATTGGAATTGTTACTTTAACTTGCATTCCTCACATGCTCATGCACTGGTTTGCATATTTATGAGCATTGGAATTGTTACTTTAACTTGCATTCCTCGCATGTTCATGCATACCTTTGCGGCTTATGGATAATTCATGCTTCGCCTGGACATGCATTCTTCATATTGTAATATATGCTCTTGAGTCACTTTGCACATGGATATTGGTTTGACACTTTATTGTTTACTTTTGCATGCTTGAGACTAAATAAATGCTTTGTCATGTCTTGTTCTTATGCATTTTTCTTGCAAATGATAGTTTTTGGGTTTAAGTGCTTCAAATAAGCACTTTTCCTTGTTATTTGACTATTTGGATCGACCTTTGGCATGAAAACATCATGGAAAGAAGATTTGGTTCACAGAAGAAAAATTTTGTAGGTTACAGGTCGCGCTTAGCTCCACCTGAGGCCCTCTAAGCGCCAAATTCTCTGACTTTTGGGTTTGTCTGTGCAGGAGGTCGTGCTTAGCGCCACAAGAGGCGCGCTAAGCGACAAATTCTTTCACTTTTGGGTTTGTCTGTACAGGAGGCCATGCTTAGGGCCATATACCAGGCTTAGCGCGACCTGGAGCTAACATCTTGATTTTTCTGACTTTTAAACACGAAATATCATATGTTCTAACATTGTGGGACATTGTTTGAGATGTATCTGATGCAGGTGCTGGTGTTGTAAATGCATATGACACAACCTTTTGAATTTTTCCCTTGTACGCATAAGTGTACATCCTATTATTTGTTCCTTGGGTTTTACTCCCTTTTTACAGGTGCTTCACGTTTGTACACCCACGTGTACATTCTATTTGTCTGCTTTTTCGGTCTAACTCTATTCTTGCAGGTGCTTTGCGCTTGTACACATACGTGTACATCCTGTTATTTGTTTCTTGGGTTTTACTCCCTTTTTACAGGTGCTTTGCGTTTGTACACCCACGTGTACATTCTATTTGTCTACTTTTTCGGTCTAACTCCGTTTCTTGCAGGTGTTTAGCGCTTGTACACATACGTGTACATTCTATTATCTGTTTCTTGGGTTTTACTCCCTTTTTACAGGTGCTTTGCATTTGTACACATACGTGTGCATTATTTTTATTTGCATTTTCATTCTAACTCCATTCTTGCAGATATCCTTGTATGGAATATGTATACACGTGTTCCTTGGCTTGTGCGCATATGCGTATATTCTATTGTCTGCTTGAATGTTTTTCTTGCAGGTACACTTGATTGGAATATGTATACAAATGTTCCTTGGTTTGTGTGCATATGCGTACATTCTATTGTCTGTTTGTTGGGATATCTCCTCTCTCATAGGTGTTATTGCTTCGGATATGCATGAACGTATATTCCGTCTATGCTATTGATGCCTAGAGCATTTCTCACCAGTTTACTCTTATTGCGTGTTAGCATTACTTGAAGTTTTCCGGAGTATTTTTAGCTTGCAGTGCTCTACGAATTTACTATCCGTTTGGTACTAGTTATCCCTTGTTTATCGCATTCTTTACAGCTTCCTAGATATCATAAGTAGGGGTTTTACAGCTTTCTATTGCCATGATTAGGATAGGAGTGTTGGGCTCAAAGTCGTTGTTTAAAGACCTGTAGCTAGGAATTCTGCAAATTGTTTGCTAATTGTGTTTGGTTTGTTTGAAATCCTCCATCGTGCATAGGGAGTTAATTCTCAGAAAGTGTTTACATTTGTGCTTGCATAGGTCAAGAGTGGTTAGGAAACCTAACATGGCACCACCAAGCAAAGTCCCGCTTTTTATATTTCCTGCTATATGATGATGATATGATGGGCACGCAAAAAAGGTCTACAATCGACCCCTGCACAGTTCTAGTTAATGTCAGCTCAAAACACGCGAATTGTGTTGCTTCCTTTATCGAGTCAATAATAATAAAGTGACAAGATTTCCCTATTCTGACTCTCCATGCTTCCCTGGGGTTCACATTTACTGCTGAACTCGCATCATTTTCTCTTCACACTTGACAATTCATGTAATGCGGTGATACCACACATGGGAATTAGAATGTGTTGGTTCCTGGTTGCTTCCGACCCTCGGTTTGCTGTTGTAGGCTATGGGACATCCTCATTTTCTGGCACTTCTATGACATTTGTTTGTGCATTGCATTGCTTGTGTGCTTCTGCCAAAGAACTTGATTGCTTCATCCCTCTACATCCCTTGGTTTCACAACCAAGACGGATATAGGATAGCTTTCGCTTAGGACCGCTCGGCTAGGATAGTTCTCAAGTGTAGACATTAGGATATACATCGTTTGCATGTCAACATAGGTAGAGACTCCTCTTATCCTCAACCATAGGTCTAGTCTTTGCATGACAACATTAGTGCTAGTACTAGTTAGTCTCCCTTTTGTTTTGCTTCTCTGTTTTTGCATCCTTGCATGTAATTAAAACTAAAACTTGATTTATTTTTCTTTTGAAAACAAAATCACTTAATAATGGTTTGAATTCCTTTTGTAAAGGTAAAAGAAACCAACCAAGACAAACTCTTTTTCGCCTACGGGCGCATTTCTTTTGTGTTTAAAACATTTTTCATAAGTAAAAAAACATAAAACCTACCAAAACAAGTGAGTCGAACTACGGCGCTCTGAATTTCCCATTGCACAAGGAAATACGTAGGCATCTTGTCACGGGGCTCGATCGAGCACAACTTGTAATACTTCCTTCTTTTCCTCGTGGTTTATTTGTTTTCCTTTTCTTTCTCATGCATTGTAGTGATTAATCCATAGATAGATATAACACACCCCTTAGCTAGAAAATAGAAGTGGATACCGTAGAGTACTAAGGGTGTGTGGGGTGTTAATCCCTTCCCCTCATGTAAGAAACTCCCTTACCTAGATCTCTTGGTCGTAAGACCGTGATTTCTTCCCTCTCAGGTTTATTCGATGTTTTCCTTTCTCCTTCGCGAGATAAAATACGTTTGATGGAAACTCCATTGATACATCCTATCAGTCGGAAGTTCAGCCGGGTGATTTTAGTAACCATAAGTGGGGAGCAAGCCTTGTTGGTAAGCCACTTATCCACTTTCTATTTCATCTCTGCTGACGATGTATAAGGAACGTAGTTCCAAGGTCTCTCGTTAGAATATGAATCTACCAAAAGAAACCGATCATCTATCTTCTCTTACAAAGAAGCAGCACAGATAGTGAAAGACGGTATTGTTGCCGGTTGGGGACAAGTTGTGATTCCTATCAACAACGAAACCAAAATGGGACTCGAATTTACTCCGGTACTCTCAAAAGCCAATGAGGAGAATGAAACTCTTCGTCCAATCAAAGAAGTGTTCCACAGTGGAGGTTTCCTTAACCCTATTCCTTAAGAGGTCAATGTCCTTGTTGATGAAGGAACTGAATAAAATCTCTCTGGTTTTGAAGAATGGAAAACTTATCTCAAAGACTCTGGATACATATCTCAGGAAGAACCGTGTACACCGTTCTATCCTCCTTCAGAAAAATTTGAAGGCATTTTCCAGCAAAATGATAAAGAAGAAATTCCACCTATCCCACCTGAGGTTTGGGATACCTTGGGGCAGCCAAGTGGAAAATTTGACTTCATGGTAAAATATACCGCTCCTGAAAGTTCAAGAATTTCAATCAAAGACATCCAACCAACTGGATGGGAAGATCCTCTAGAATATCTCAGTCAACCAGAAGAGGCATACATGGCCTCTCAATCTCATCATCAATTCGAGATCACGACTGAAGATCTTTGCTTCAACACACCTGCCAAGGTTGTTGAACCAGAATTTATCTATTCCTAGATAAATACAATTTTTGGAGACGATTGGGAAGATGATCTTGAAAATGATCTGGAAAGTGTCTCTAATAACGAGTCTCTTCATCCAGAAGATTGGGAATTACATCCTAAAAGTCCAGAATACATGTCGCCTAAAGACACATGTACTGCATTTTATACTTCTCGACATGTCAAAAAAGTAGGAAGATCACCTCAGCAGTATAAAAGACAAGGTTAATAAACCAGAGTCTTCAAATCATGCTCGAACAACGGTCAACGTCACCACTAAAGATGATCATAAGAGAAAACTGTCAGAATACATAATCTACCAAGGAGTTCGTCATTATTGGAAAGCTGTTGAAACTCCGATTGTTGTTCACCATTCAAAGTAGTTATCTCTCTTTTAGTTTGAACTCTCACCCCGCCCAAGGAAGAAAGGTGTTTTATAGGGATAGCTTTTAAGTAATTTTCTCTTTGTCTTGTCCAAGACAAAAGAGTTTGTGTTTAGGGTCTTGTTTCATATGTGAATCATAAATAAAGCGTTGTTTTGATTCCTACATTTTGTGTTTTTTTTTTCCTTTTTTCTGGAAATGGTAATCCTAAAAAACCCAATAAAAACAAACATTTTCAAATAATCTGCATACACTTTTTGCATTTACTTTTTTCTATAAAAAAATGAATGAACAAAAATCATATGTGTAGATTAACAATGAATAAACCCATTGAACGCAATAACTCTATGCCCTCTCCCAACTTTGAATTTCTTGTGTTTGACGCCAAAGAAGAGGATGAAGAAGGGATCCCAGATGAGATTTCCATATTACTTAAGCATGAGGAAAGAATCATTCAGCCTCATGAAGAGTCTTTAGAAACAAGCAACTTGGGTTCTGAGGAAAACAAAAAAGAAGTGAGCATCGGAGTTCTACTCAACGATGATGTCAAGAGAAAACTGGTAGATCTTCTTAAAGAATACGTCGATATGTTTGCTTTGTCCTACCGGGACATGCCAGGGTTGAATATTAACATCGTAGAGCATCACTTGCCATTAAAGCCGGAATGTCCCCTAATTAAGCAGAAACTGAGGAGGACTCACCCGACATGGACGATAAGATAAAAAAGGAGGTTCAAAAATAACTCGACGTAGGTTTTCTCGTCACCTCCGAACGTTCTCTCCTCTTCGTCGCCTTTCTCCATGTGGGGTATCTACATGATTGGAATGATTGAACCAAAAGCTTCAAATGGTCATCGCTTCATCTTAGTGGCCATTGATTACTTCACCAAATGGGTGAAGCAACATCTTACGCCAACGTTACAAGACAAGTGGATGTGTGGTCCATCAAGAAAAATCTCATTTACCGATATGGAATTCCAAGCAAGATCATTATAGATAATGGGTCGAACTTGAACAACAAAGTGATAAAGGAACTGTGTGAGGAATTCAAGATTGAGCATCATAACTCTTCTCCTTACCTACCAAAGATGAATTGCATTGTGGAAGCCACCAATAAGAACATCAACAAGATCGTTCAGAAAATGGTCATCACTTACAAATACTGGCATAAAATGTTTCCATTTTCTTTACATGGGTATTGCACTTTAGTACGCAGGCCCATTCATTGTCAAAAGAAGCTTTTCTGGCGGTGCTATGACTCTCACAACAATGGACGATGATGAACTCCTGCATCCTGGAAATGTTGATCCAGTCAAGAAATACTTTGTCTAAAAAATAAAAGAACAGCTCGGTAAGTCGAAAACACGAAAAAAGGAGGATTAGGAAAAAATGAGCGTCTCGATGGACTAAAAACCTGAAAGGGCGGTCCAGGAAAAAATTAGAGACAATAAACAAAAATTTATCCTGGTAGATTGAAAACCTGAAAAGGCAATCTAGGAAAAAATTAAGGATTAAATGACAGTAACTACATCAGTCTATACTTCGTCAACCTGAAGAATCTTCCATCAATGGATCTTCAATCAAACCTTCTAAAGCAACAAGCACAGTTGGAATTCAAAGTTGTTAGGGAGAATAGTGATTATTTCTTTGAATGTAGCCTTTTCCTAATATATTACCATTTCCAAATTTTGTAAATAGTCCATGGAATCACGCCTTTGGCTGATTACCATTCTATCAATAAAATTTGAGCCTTGTGCCCATTTGTTTGCAATTCTTGCTTTATTCTATTTTGCAAAATAACTCTTTTCTTGTGAAAATCACTTTTGAAACTAAAAAAAGTTTTAAATGAATTTTTACTTCAAAATTTTTGAAATAAAAGTGAAATTTTCCTTCAAACTGTGAACACAGAAGGAATATCAACAATTATCTCCATGAGTGTTTCGACCTCTAAAAGATAAACAACTGCTGAGAAGTTTTCTCTTTCCCAAAAGAGATCATCAAAGACGATATTCTTATCCAAAAAAGAATCCCCAACAGGGTTTCCAGTATAAAAAAAATTCTCCTCAAAGAAATTTAAGCATGCAACTTTGATTCATCACTAGTGACATCTACACCATTGCTAAAGATTTAGCTGAGTATTTGATTGAACTGCGACATAGTCCTTTTCCAAATACACTTTGTTGTATTTTCAAGTATCGTCAACATGCATATGACATTCATTATTCATACATAGTTGCATCATTAATGCATTAATGCATTTTTCAATGTTTGCTTCATCACTTGTTTAGGTTGCATTTATTCCTGAAAAACAAGTACGGGTGTGTCATCTCTCCAGTAGACCGTCATCCCTAAGCATAAAGAACACATTGTTTTCTCAGTTCCCCAATCAAGTTCATTCCTCATTGGGTACAAAATCTTGATTGACCATTTCTTTCCAATTCATTCCTGGATAGAACCTCGTCTCCAACCAATTCAAGTCTACATTTCACAAAAAGAATCTACCTGCAAACAATAAGCAATAGCCTCGTCATCCAAGCTGCTTATTTCCTTTTCATCTTTGAACTTATCATAAAATGATTGTTCTTCTTAACAAGTTCAATCATGAAAGTTCAAGAAATCCCCACAATTGTCTTTCTCTCTAAGAAACTTGTATTTTTACAATCAAAAGGCTCGCATCTTCTCAAAAAGATTCTCGGCACGATTGTAATTGGGAAAATAGAAACTCATTTGAGATCTGTTTTCATTACTGTCTGTTATTCACAAGGATGAATACTCAGTAAAATTCTCTCAAGAATTACCTTGTTATAATTATCACTTATAACAAGGCTGATAATCGGTAAATGAGTCTTCATTTCAAATTACCATAAACTATCACTAGGCTGATAATTGGTAACATCACCTTTTTTTACCTTAAACATTGTCACAGGGATGACAGAAGGTAATCTCCTTGTTTGCCAAAGTGAAACAGATATTCACTTCCTTTGTGAATCTATTTTCTCAGTGAAACATATACTTGTTTCCCAACAAAGAGGATTCTCCTTTCTTAGACAGATTGAGACCTCCTCACAAATGTTTTTCCCCATCATGTCACCCTTTGGTACCTCCTGTGTAAACATCTTGTAATCACTTTGCATCATTCGCATTTTTTGGTATCTTAGGTCCAAAATTTGCGTATTCTGATATTTAAGCCTCTTCACACCTCTCAAGACGAAGATTTTCATATTCATATCTCAGGTTAAAGAAACTTAAATAGGGTAATATTTCATACCCCAATTTTTGACCTAAGATACCATCTAATATCATTCAGATAAACATCATTACCTCACTAACAATTTCAGCATAAGTTAGATCGTGTGTGAGCTCCTTAAGCCAAATTAGGGTTTTGATCAAAAAATTCATTTGTTCAAGAAATGATCAAATTAGGTTTTGAGTATTAACTCACCTCAAATGACCTATCTTCATCAATCATCAACATTTGATCTTCAAATTCCAATCATTTCCTCAAGATCTATCTTGAATCCACCAATTAGGGTTTTGATCGAAGATGTTGTATCATTGACTTTTTGCTCAATGAATGACCTAATTGCTTGGATATTGATCTTAAAATCATCAATGCAATATATTGACCTAATTTTCTTGATTCAAAACATTTCAAAAGTCATGATTGATCATCAGAGAAATTTCGAATCATTTGACAAAAATTCAACTCTTCAAACCAATATAATTTTGACTTTTGGTCAACTTTTTGAAATCCAAATTTTTTCAATCATCAAATAATTTCAAATTATCCATCATGATCATAAAAAACCAAAATGTGTGAAAAAGTCAACAAAAAGTCAAGATTTGAAATTTTTCTAACACTTAGAAAAAATTTCAAGTGTTTTAAACATGGTTTTTCACCATTTTCATGGCCATTTTAAACCTAGATCCATTTTGATTCAAGCAAAACTCAAAACATGAAAGTTTTAGATCTTGTTCCAAGCTTTCCAAAATTTCCAAAAACTTGCAAAAAACAATTGTGTATCTAGGGTTTTGAAATTGAAACATAGAGGTCCATAACCATAATTTTCAAGTCATTTTCCAAAGTTACAAGTCATTTTTCACAAATTCTTCCTTCTAGAAGCCTTGTCACCATAAGAGATAGGCTTTGGCTTGGAAATATCTGATGGCAATGATTGAGAAGATATTAAGATCACTTGAGTGATTTAACCATGGTTTGCAAAATTAACCATGTGCGTTTATGGCAAAAATTCGTTTCTTACCCCTTAAGGCAACTTGCACAAATCTTCCAATCCTATCCTTGCCTTGCTCTTCAGTCCTATTGGCCTATAAATAGAGGTCATTTATTCATTCAAAATCACACCAAAGCATTCCTAAACAAGTTTTCTCACATCTTTCTTCTTTTTGAAGTTTCAAAATAAGAGAATTTGCAAATCTCCAAACCTTGCAAGTTCTAACCAATCTTTGGCTTCAAACACTCTCCAAATACCATTAGGAAGTTTTTAGAATCACCAATCCATCACCAAAACAACAAAAACTCATAATTGTCTCCAAAATCCATAAACATGCAATTTTGAGCCTTAACTTGTCATCTCTCAATTCACTCATGTGTTTCACTTTATAATCATTCAAACATCACCTACATACCATATAGAAGTGATTCATACCATCAAACCACTTCTGTAAAGCCAGAATCATCATCATCATCATCATCCACTTGCTTAAGCTGCAGTTGGACTTGGGTAGGAAGTTCCAGACCATTTCAAAGCAAGTTGAGCCTTCCAACACGTTCCTTGAGGTCTAAGGAAGCTATCCAGATCATCAAACTAGCTCTGTAACACCTCCTTCGAAGAATCAGATTCTCACTTGAAGAGGTAAGAGCTCGAACTTTGAACTCTATGATTCTTGCATTCCATTCAAAAAATTGCTTGGCCATCTTGTTTCTGCACTCATACTGAATGATAACCCTCAACGAATTGCATGAATTGTTGCACAAACACGATTTCATGATCAATTTTCATAATTAGGGTTCATCTTATTTTTATGAATTCAATCATCAAACACTAAAAATAAATGCAATTAAACACCATCATCATATTCCTGGGCTCAAATCGAGCAAGTTTGATGTTTACATCATTCAATTTCATCAAGAAATAAGGAAGTTACAAAATCAAAAGCTTAAGGAAGAAGATGGAGTTTGCGCGTATTCTGATTTCTTAAAAATTTAAATTTTCAATTTAACTTATATTTATTAGTTGTTGTTTTGTTAACGGATGAAACATCCACCCCAGTGGCAGCCAGCGCGCTCTTAAGTAACTTGCCATGCCTAAGGTCCAGGGTTCGAATCCCTCTGAGACCTTTTATTTTTCCAAGTTTCACTTTTCTTCACATTTTCAACTCTTTTTTCAAACTAATTTCACAACTTGTTAAATGAAAGCGTGTAAATAAATCTACGCATGTGGCCCAGTGGTTAATCTTTTCACCTTTGAGATCAAGGTCCTGAGTTCAAACCTCTCCAAGACCAAGACCAAATTTTTATCACTAGTTTTCTTCACATTTTATCAAATTTCAACATTTTCAAAAACCTACCAAAACTTCTCATTTTGAGATGATTTTTTTCACACTTGTCACTTAATATATTTATTTTATGATATGTCAAAAAATGCCAAAAAATATTTTCTTTCGATAAATTTTAATTAGGTCAAAAATAGACGTTTTTTAAGTATTTTAAATACTTTTCAAAAAATGTTTTCTTTCCGATTTTCAAACCTAATCTTTTTTCAAAACCTTTTGTGAATATCTTTCACTTTTCAAAATCATTTCAAATGTTTCAAAAACATCTTAATTGACTTACGCACCTCTTTTCCATGATCGGTTTGATTAATCTTTGAAAATACAAACCGAACTGGGTTTTTCCTCGAAAATCTTTCGAACTCAAAATCAAATTGATCATGGGCCTCCCTCACGGTGTAAGTCCCAACCCTCCTATGTACATATTTAATTTCTTTGTACATATCCACCTTTTGTGTACATATTCAATTTCCTTGTACACATTCAATCATCTTTGTAAATATTCAAGTACAATTAGCTTCGTTCCGCTAATTTTTATTCACTTGTTTATACACTGATTCCATTGGTATTAAGGGGAGCATTATTCCCGGTGAAAATGCTCTTACACCAGTGGGCCTCCCTTAAGGTGTAAGTCTCACTCCCTTGTATATATCCAAGTATACTAGCTTATCTGCTTGTTTTATACACTTGTTTATATATTTCCTTCATAAACTCTGAATACACACACACACACACTTTGTCATATATATACTTGTTCATATACTTGTTAATGTTTATTTATGTCATTACAACTAGTATAACAACTAGGTTCCCCATAGCCTCCTCTTGGTCTTTGTACAAGATAACTCACTTGTAAAGTTAGCCTCCTCTTGGGCTTCGTACAAAATAACTCCCCTGTTGAATTATCCTCCTCTTGGGCTTTGTACAAAACAACTCCTCGTTGAGTTTAGCCTTCTCTTGGGCATCATACAAGAAAGAGACCTGGACATATATAACAGCCTCCTATTGGGCTTCCAATACAAAGAATCACCTTTTCTAGGATGGAACCCTAAGAGTATGATTTCCCGGTGAAATCACTCATGAACCCTAAGAGTATGGTTTTCCGGTGAAATCACTCTTAAAGTCAAGCCAGCCATACCCTATAGCCTTCTCTTGGGCTCCCTGTAACACCCGGAAATTATTTAATTATTTAAATAAAATTATTAAGGATTTATTTATTGGAATTTAGTCAAAGAAGGAATTATCGAAATAATTATAAGGGACATTAACGGATTTATAAGTCGGTTTAAGAGGATTAAATGAATAATAAGTTTAGTCGGAGAATTATTATTATTAGTAGGAATTAATTAATTAAAGTATTTAGTGAATTTTATTATAATGTGAGAAATAGAATGAGAAGTATTATTTAATTGGCCAATAAAATATATGATAGAATAATACTTGAATTATTAAAGGAGTAGAATAAATAATTAATTATTAATAGAGTATTATATTAAGGAGTATTAAAAGGAGTATATAAAGGAAGGATATAATAGAAAATAGGGTTTACGGAAGAAAAGGAAAATTCAAGGAGAAAGTGGAGGCACAAAGGCTAGGAGAGGATTCAAGGAGTGCACAATCGGAACCGGAAAGTAGAAATTCGATCGGATTTATAACCACCGTCAAATTTAAGGTAAGGGGTGGGGTTCGGATTATATAATCGATTGTAGGATAATTTTTATGTGGGGTTTAAGGCTGCATAATTACACTGCTAATCGTATTTTCGATGATGAATTGATGTGCTGGAATGAATAAATTGGTTTCCCCGTGTTAAAATATTCTACTATGTGTGGTTATACTGTGTAATTGGTTGCGATATTATTATTCTGCTATGCGTTGATGTTCTGTGCAATTGGTGCAAATTATGTTGGATCGTTGCTGTGGGAGGCGATCGTCCCAGTTGGAAGCAGGGAGAGGAGGCGACCGCCCCCTAAGTGCATGAGGGAGATTGGGACGACCATCCCTTTGGAGGAAGAAGACGGAAAGAATGGATGGAGTGAGGGGAGGCGTCCGCCTCAGCATGGTGAAGAGGGGGAGGCGACCGCCTCAGGTTCCCAGGAGGGGCGCCTCACACCCACCTCTCTTCCTTGCCTTATTCCTTGTGTCACGTGGCTTGCTGAATAATTGTTTTGTTGACTTATGTTTTGGTAAGTTGGGATAGTACAACGGGACAAGTAATACCATTAGCATTATAAAAATAATAATAGTAGTAGAAGCAAATAATTGAAAACAGGTAGCAGCAATACTCTAGTAGCAGTAGAAATTATACCAGAAAATTAGTATTTAGCAGCAATAAATTATCACAGATAGTGCGAATTAAGCAGTGGAAAGATCAATAAAAAATGTAGAATGATAACGGTGCTGGCATAATTAATTAGTAGGATGTATAGGACTAATTATTAATGTTGCAGGAAACCAAGAACAGTGCAGAAAATTAGACGGTCAGTCGATTTAAGCGAAAAAAATTAGTTTCTCAGAATTGGACGAAACTTTACAGAATAGTTCGGGTATATGGGTAGTTAAATAAAACTGTTTCGTTTCGTTGAAATTGCGTCAGTTGCTTGACTTGCAGGTACTATCGAAACAAGTTGTTTGTCCCCGAATCGGACAATCTTTTGGATTGTAGGCTTAAATGGCCAAAGTCGTTAATTGTTGTTGAAGTTGAATTTAATCGTGTTAATTATAAATTGTATTGTTGTGGATATTGCTTATTGTTGTTGAAGTTGTTAATTGTTGTTGAAGTTGAATTTGATCATGTTAATTATAAATTGTATTGTTGTTGATATTGCTAATTGTTGTTGAAGTTGTTAATTGTTGTTGAAGTTGTTAATTGTTGTTGAAGTTGAATTTGATCGTGTTAATTATAAATTGTATTGTTGTTGATATTGCTAATTGTTGTTGAAGTTGTTAATTGTTGTTGAAGTTGGATTTGATTGTGTTAATTATAAATTGTATTGTTGTTGATATTGCTAATTGTCGTTGAAGTTGTTAATTGTTGTTGAAGTTGAAGTTGATTATGTTAATTATAAGTTGCATTGTTGTTGACGTTGTTAATTGTTGTTGAAGTCGAAGTTTATACTGTTGATTAAGTTGATGCAGTTAATGCATGATTAAGTTGTTGTTGTTTTAAGTTGTTGTTGATGTTGTGGTCGTTGTATCATACATAGCATGTGCATTATTAAGTTGGCCTGGATTGGCACCACGTTGAAAGTTGAAGGCTTATGCCTTGTTGAAATGCCTCGATAACCTGGCATGATTTTAAGTTGGGAGTTTACTCCAAATGGATCCACATGCATTTGCGTTAGTCGAGTCGCATCTGAGTCGCATTTTTATGTTGTCGTTGATTATTGTGTTGTTCTGTGGATATCGTACATTGTTGATTAAAGTAGTAATTATTGTATGATTCTTTACCTAGCATATGAATTATCGTACTTTTGCTTATATTTTTCGATATCTCACCCTTTCTATTTTGTTGGTCGTTACCTTTATATTGGTAACGTGCAGGTATCCCAGTCGAAGATTTAGTGGCTGTTAGTTGAAGTTGGGTAGTCGCTCTGATACGTAACACTCGGGGATGAACGCTAGTTGTTTAGTGGTTTTGGATTTGTTGTTGAATAACCATGTTGATACATAAAAAGTAATTATTAGTTTTAAAATGGTTTTAAAGTTGAAAAGTTGTTATAACTTCCAAATTGAATAATGTAGTTCCGCTGATGTTATATTAATAAAGTTAAACTCATGTTATTTAAAGTTCATCCGAACTTAAGTGTTATGTATCTGTGATAACATATTTTGTTTAGTTGAATTGTAATACTCCAATGGTTTGTTGAAAAGAATTTTACAACTCTGATTTTCTTAATAATTACCAGGGTAGAATTGGGGTGTTACAAGTTGGTATCAGAGCAGGTCGGTCTGTCCGGCCAGTGTCGTCTAATGTTGTTCATTCCTCTGTACGCGATAAGTGTGTGAAACACTGTCGGTACTTGTTGTTTTCTGATTTTGTTGTAGGAGTTAGTTGATGCTAAGTGGGGGAGAAGCTTTGATTCTCATATGTGTTTTGTTGAGAGGCATCAGTTAGTATGTTATTATTGGCGACAGTGCAAGCATTGTTGGAGCGTTGTTGATTCCTAAATTGGAAGGTAGCATGGATTTAAGATTTTGGTCATTTAACGAGTTGGAGCATCTTGAAAGAGGATGATCAAGAATTATTAGGATTGACTTCTCGAAGGATGAGAATCAATGTGAGGATTATTGATGTGGAAGTGTGGTGCAATTTCCTGATGTTTCAGAAGGTGACTGTTAAGTAACAAGGATAATTGCTACGAGATGGAATTTAAGGAGTCACTATGTTCAGCGTTGCTGATGGATTGTGATGTTGCTGCTTAAGTAGCCTTGTGTAAGAGGTCACGGGAGAGTGACGATTAAGTATCAAATTGTTGTAGGCCGTGTTGTGGGATTATTGGTAAGTAATGAAAAGTTGTAAAGTTGTTGGGTTAGTTGGTTGGAATCTTTGAACCGCGAATCATGGTTGGAATGCGAAGAGGAGGATGTGATTCTATGAATAGGAGTATTGGTAACGGTGTAAAGAAATTTTGTTCTGATATTATCATCAGAGGTGTATTAGTATGTAATGTAAGATGTCGGTGTTGGCATGCTTGGATAATTTTGGAAGTTGATGAATTATGATAATTTTGATGACGTAAGCATAAATTTTAAAAGGAACACTATTGTAGTTGGTCATGATGTTTTACACTTCATTATGATTGTCAGATATCTATTGACAAATTGAGGACTTGATCACCCTTAATCCATTGTTGATAGTTGATGGAATCGTAGTGGAGGATGTAGACTTACATTACTATCTTAATAGTACGTTAAGTAATGGATTTTATCTCTTAGAGATAATTGCTTTCGAGTTGACGAGAATTAATAAAGGAATATCAATGAAGAAGTTGAGGAATATTGAACAATGCAGCATAGATGGTTTATGTGCAAACTATCGTCGTAGAGTGAGAAATTGAGAACGTTGAAAGAAGATGAGACTAAATTGATAATTACTAATTGTTTAGTTGATCGAGGTTTGAATGAGCACTACTTACTAAGGTGGATAATCAGAGCGGTGCAGCGGAAGCGTGAAGTGCTAGGGTGTTGTGGTTCTCGTAAATTTTGCGGATTCCCTAAGGATGTTATTATAGCTGTGAGTTGATAGTTCGTTGTGCGTATATTTGTTGAGTTAAGCTGTTAAGTTGACATTATAGTGATTCTATTTCGTTGTCATGATGTTGTTGTTGGTTACCATAAGTAAGGAATAATACTCCATAGTATGATGAGGTTGATGAAGTTGGCTATGGTGATGTCACTATGAGAGTCATACGACAAGATGAATAGAGTTGTTGGTGTTTTACGGATGAATAACTTTAGAGTATGAGAGTAAGAATTGTATATGTGTTTGGTGGGAATATATCAATGAAATAAAGACGCGATGTTGTACCAATCAAGTATGAGCAAGTGAAGGTTGCTACTATGTTGTACGACAATTATTTCAGGATGTTGCTAAAAGGGTTGGCAAGGTAGTAACGATTACGTTGCAAGAGTAATTGGAAGATTGAAGCATAAGTATTGGATTTAAGCTGTGATTGAATTGTTGAATCGAGGAATTGGATGCGAATGCGATAATAAGGATGGTTGTGTCGGATAGATTTTCGAGGACGAAAATATTCTAAGTGGGGGAGAGTTGTAACACCCGGAAATTATTTAATTATTTAAATAAAATTATTAAGGATTTATTTATTGGAATTTAGTCAAAGAAGGAATTATCGAAATAATTATAAGGGACATTAACGGATTTATAAGTCGGTTTAAGAGGATTAAATGAATAATCAGTTTAGTCGGAGAATTATTATTATTAGTAGGAATTAATTAATTAAAGTATTTAGTGAATTTTATTATAATGTGAGAAATAGAATGAGAAGTATTATTTAATTGGCCAATAAAATATATGATAGAATAATACTTGAATTATTAAAGGAGTAGAATAAATAATTAATTATTAATAGAGTATTATATTAAGGAGTATTAAAAGGAGTATATAAAGGAAGGATATAATAGAAAATAGGGTTTACGGAAGAAAAGGAAAATTCAAGGAGAAAGTGGAGGCACAAAGGCTAGGAGAGGATTCAAGGAGTGCACAATCGGAACCGGAAAGTATAAATTCAATCGGAGTTATAACCACCGTCAAATTTAAGGTAAGGGGTGGGGTTCGGATTATATAATCGATTGTAGGATAATTTTTATGTGGGGTTTAGGGCTGCATAATTACACTGCTAATCGTATTTTCGATGATGAATTGATGTGCTGGAATGAATAAATTGGTTTATCCGTGTTAAAATATTCTACTATGTGTGGTTATACTGTGTAATTGGTTGCGATATTATTATTCTGCTATGCGTTGATGTTCTGTGCAATTGGTGCAAATTATGTTGGATCGTTGCTGTGGGAGGCGATCGTCCCAGTTGGAAGCAGGGAGAGGAGGCGACCGCCCCCTAAGTGCATGAGGGAGATTGGGACGACCATCCCTTTGGAGGAAGAAGACGGAAAGAATGGATGGAGTGAGGGGAGGCGTCCGCCTCAGCATGGTGAAGAGGGGGAGGCGACCGCCTCAGGTTCCCAGGAGGGGCGCCTCACACCCACCTCTCTTCCTTGCCTTGTTCCTTGTGTCACGTGGCTTGCTGAATAATTGTTTTGTTGACTTATGTTTTGGTAAGTTGGGATAGTACAACGGGACAAGTAATACCATTAGCATTATAAAAATAATAATAGTAGTAGAAGCAAATAATTGAAAACAGGTAGCAGCAATACTCTAGTAGCAGTAGAAATTATACCAGAAAATTAGTATTTAGCAGCAACAAATTATCACAGATAGTGCGAATTAAGCAGTGGAAAGATCAATAAAAAATGTAGAATGATAACGGTGCTGGCACAATTAATTAGTAGGATGTATAGGACTAATTATTAAAGTTGCAGGAAACCAAGAACAGTGCAGAAAATTAGACGGTCAGTCGATTTAAGCGAAAAAAATTAGTTTCTCGGAATTGGACGAAACATTACAAAATAGTTCGGGTATATGGGTAGTTAAATAAAAATGTTTCGTTTCGTTGAAATTGCGTCAGTTGCTTGACTTGCAGGTACTGTCGAAACAAGTTGTTTGTCCCCGAATCGGACAATCTTTAGGATTGTAGGCTTAAATGGCCAAAGTCGTTAATTGTTGTTGAAGTTGAATTTGATCGTGTTAATTATAAATTGTATTGTTGTGGATATTGCTAATTGTTGTTGAAGTTGTTAATTGTTGTTGAAGTTGAATTTGATCATGTTAATTATAAATTGTATTGTTGTTGATATTGCAAATTGTTGTTGAAGTTGTTAATTGTTGTTGAAGTTGAATTTGATCGTGTTAATTATAAATTGTATTGTTGTTGATATTGCTAATTGTTGTTGAAGTTGTTAATTGTTGTTGAAGTTGGATTTGATTGTGTTAATTATAAATTGTATTGTTGTTGATATTGCTAATTGTCGTTGAAGTTGTTAATTGTTGTTGAAGTTGAAGTTGATTATGTTAATTATAAGTTGCATTGTTGTTGACGTTGTTAATTGTTGTTGAAGTCGAAGTTTATACTGTTGATTAAGTTGATGCAGTTAATGCATGATTAAGTTCTGTTTGTTTTAAGTTGTTGTTGATGTTGTGGTCGTTGTATCATACATATGCATTATTAAGTTGGCCTGGATTGGCACCACGTTGAAAGTTGAAGGCTTATGCCTTGTTGAAATGCCTCGATAACCTGGCATGATTTTAAGTTGGGAGTTTACTCCAAATGGATCCACATGCATTTGCATTAGTCGAGTCGCATCTGAGTCGCATTTTTATGTTGTCGTTGATTATTGTGTTGTTCTGTGGATATCGTACATTGTTGATTAAAGTAGTAATTATTGTATGATTCTTTACCTAGCATATGAATTATCGTACTTTTGCTTATATTTTTCGATATCTCACCCTTTCTATTTTGTTGGTCGTTACCTTTATATTGGTAACGTGCAGGTATCCCAGTCGAAGATTTAGTTGCTGTTAGTTGAAGTTGGGTAGTCGCTCTGATACGTAACACTCGGGGATGAACGCTAGTTGTTTAGTGGTTTTGGATTTGTTGTTGAATAACCATGTTGATACATAAAAAGTAATTATTAGTTTTAAAATGGTTTTAAAGTTGAAAAGTTGTTATAACTTCCAAATTGAATAATGTAGTTCCGCTGATGTTATATTAATAAAGTTAAACTCATGTTATTTAAAGTTCATCCGAACTTAAGTGTTATGTATCTGTGATAACATATTTTGTTTAGTTGAATTGTAATACTCCAATGGTTTGTTGAAAAGAATTTTGCAACTCTGATTTTCTTAATAATTACCAGGGTAGAATTGGGGTGTTACAAGTTGGTATCAGAGCAGGTCGGTCTGTCCGGCCAGTGTCGTCTAATGTTGTTCATTCCTCTGTACGCGATAAGTGTGTGAAACACTGTCGGTACTTGTTGTTTTCTAATTTTGTTGTAGGAGTTAGTTGATGCTAAGTGGGGGAGAAGCTTTGATTCTCATATGTGTTTTGTTGAGAGGCATCAGTTAGTATGTTATTATTGGCGACAGTGCAAGCATTGTTGGAGCGTTGTTGATTCCTAAATTGGAAGGTAGCATGGATTTAAGATTTTGGTCATTTAACGAGTTGGAGCATCTTGAAAGAGGATGATCAAGAATTATTAGGATTGACTTCTCGAAGGATGAGAATCAATGTGAGGATTATTGATGTGGAAGTGTGGTGCAATTTCCTGATGTTTCAGAAGGTGACTGTTAAGTAACAAGGATAATTGCTACGAGATGGAATTTAAGGAGTCACTATGTTCAGCGTTGCTGATGGATTGTGATGTTGCTGCTTAAGTAGCCTTGTGTAAGAGGTCACGGGAGAGTGACGATTAAGTATCAAATTGTTGTAGGCCGTGTTGTGGGATTATTGGTAAGTAATGAAAAGTTGTAAAGTTGTTGGGTTAGTTGGTTGGAATCTCTGAACCGCGAATCATGGTTGGAATGCGAAGAGGAGGATGTGATTCTATGAATAGGAGTATTGGTAACGGTGTAAAGAAATTTTGTTCTGATATTATCATCAGAGGTGTATTAGTATGTAATGTAAGATGTCGGTGTTGGCATGCTTGGATAATTTTGGAAGTTGATGAATTACGATAATTTTGATGACGTAAGCATAATTTTTAAAAGGAACACTGTTGTAGTTGGTCATGATGTTTTACACTTCATTATGATTGTCAGATATCTATTGACAAATTGAGGACTTGATCACCCTTAATCCATTGTTGATAGTTGATGGAATCGTAGTGGAGGATGTAGACTTACATTACTATCTTAATAGTGCGTTAAGTAATGGATTTTATCTCGTAGAGATAATTGCTTTCGAGTTGACGAGAATTAATAAAGGAATATCAATGAAGAAGTTGAGGAATATTGAACAATGCAGCATAGATGGTTTATGTGCAAACTATCGTCGTAGAGTGAGAAATTGAGAACGTTGAAAGAAGATGAGACTAAATTGATAATTACTAATTGTTTAGTTGATCGAGGTTTGAATGAGCACTACTTACTAAGGTGGATAATCAGAGCGGTGCAGCGGAAGCGTGAAGTGCTAGGGTGTTGTGGTTCTCGTAAATTTTGCGGATTCCCTAAGGATGTTATTATAGCTGTGAGTTGATAGTTCGTTGTGCGTATATTTGTTGAGTTAAGCTGTTAAGTTGACATTATAGTGATTCTATTTCGTTGTCATGATGTTGTTGTTGGTTACCATAAGTAAGGAATAATACTCCATAGTATGATGAGGTTGATGAAGTTGGCTATGGTGATGTCACTATGAGAGTCATACGACAAGATGAATAGAGTTGTTGGTGTTTTACGGATGAATAACTTTAGAGTATGAGAGTAAGAATTGTATATGTGTTTGGTGGGAATATATCAATGAAATAAAGACGCGATGTTGTACCAATCAAGTATGAGCAAGTGAAGGTTGCTACTATGTTGTACGACAATTATTTCAGGATGTTGCTAAAAGGGTTGGCAAGGTAGTAACGATTACGTTGCAAGAGTAATTGGAAGATTGAAGCATAAGTATTGGATTTAAGCTGTGATTGAATTGTTGAATCGAGGAATTGGATGCGAATGCGATAATAAGGATGGTTGTGTCGGATAGATTTTCGAGGACGAAAATATTCTAAGTGGGGGAGAGTTGTAACACCCGAAAATTATTTAATTATTTAAATAAAATTATTAAGGATTTATTTATTGGAATTTAGTCAAAGAAGGAATTATCGAAATAATTATAAGGGACATTAACGGATTTATAAGTCGGTTTAAGAGGATTAAATGAATAATCAGTTTAGTCGGAGAATTATTATTATTAGTAGGAATTAATTAATTAAAGTATTTAGTGAATTTTATTATAATGTGAGAAATAGAATGAGAAGTATTATTTAATTGGCCAATAAAATATATGATAGAATAATACTTGAATTATTAAAGGAGTAGAATAAATAATTAATTATTAATAGAGTATTATATTAAGGAGTATTTAAAGGAGTATATAAAGGAAGGATATAATAGAAAATAGGGTTTACGGGAGAAAAGGAAAATTCAAGGAGAAAGTGGAGGCACAAAGGCTAGAAGAGGATTCAAGGAGTGCACAATCGGAACCGGAAAGTAGAAATTTGATCGGAGTTATAACCACCGTCAAATTTAAGGTAAGGGGTGGGGTTCGGATTATATAATCGATTGTAGGATAATTTTTATGTGGGGTTTAAGGCTGCATAATTACACTGCTAATCGTATTTTCGATGATGAATTGATGTGCTGGAATGAATAAATTGGTTTCCCCGTGTTAAAATATTCTACTATGTGTGGTTATACTGTGTAATTGGTTGCGATATTATTATTCTGCTATGCGTTGATGTTCTGTGCAATTGGTGCAAATTATGTTGGATCGTTGCTGTGGGAGGCGATCGTCCCAGTTGGAAGCAGGGAGAGGAGGCGACCGCCCCCTAAGTGCATGAGGGAGATTGGGACGACCGTCCCTTTGGAGGAAGAAGACGGAAAGAATGGATGGAGTGAGGGGAGGCGTCCGCCTCAGCATGGTGAAGAGGGGGAGGCGACCGCCTCAGGTTCCCAGGAGGGGGCGCCTCACACCCACCTCTCTTCCTTGCCTTGTTCCTTGTGTCACGTGGCTTGCTGAATAATTGTTTTGTTGACTTATGTTTTGGTAAGTTGGGATAGTACAACGGGACAAGTAATACCATTAGCATTATAAAAATAATAATAGTAGTAGAAGCAAATAATTGAAAACAGGTAGCAGCAATACTCTAGTAGCAGTAGAAATTATACCAGAAAATTAGTGTTTAGCAGCAACAAATTATCACAGATAGTGCGAATTAAGCAGTGGAAAGATCAATAAAAAATGTAGAATGATAACGGTGCTGGCATAATTAATTAGTAGGATGTATAGGACTAATTATTAATGTTGCAGGAAACCAAGAACAGTGCAGAAAATTAGACGGTCAGTCGATTTAAGCGAAAAAAATTAGTTTCTCGGAATTGGACGAAACTTTACAGAATAGTTCGGGTATATGGGTAGTTAAATAAAACTTTTTCGTTTCGTTGAAATTGCGTCAGTTGCTTGAGTTGCAGGTACTGTCGAAACAAGTTGTTTGTCCCCGAATCGGACAATCTTTTGGATTGTAGGCTTAAATGGCCAAAGTCGTTAATTGTTGTTGAAGTTGAATTTGATCGTGTTAATTATAAATTGTATTGTTGTGGATATTGCTAATTGTTGTTGAAGTTGTTAATTGTTGTTGAAGTTGAATTTGATCATGTTAATTATAAATTGTATTGTTGTTGATATTGCTAATTGTTGTTGAAGTTGTTAATTGTTGTTGAAGTTGAATTTGATCGTGTTAATTATAAATTGTATTGTTGTTGATATTGCTAATTGTTGTTGAAGTTGTTAATTGTTGTTGAAGTTGGATTTGATTGTGTTAATTATAAATTGTATTGTTGTTGATATTGCTAATTGTCGTTGAAGTTATTAATTATTGTTGAAGTTGAAGTTGATTATGTTAATTATAAGTTGCATTATTGTTGACGTTGTTAATTGTTGTTGAAGTCGAAGTTTATACTGTTGATTAAGTTGATGCAGTTAATGCATGATTAAGTTGTTGTTGTTTTAAGTTGTTGTTGATGTTGTGGTCGTTGTATCATACATAGCATGTGCATTATTAAGTTGGCCTGGATTGGCACCACGTTGAAAGTTGAAGGCTTATGCCTTGTTGAAATGCCTCGATAACCTGGCATGATTTTAAGTTGGGAGTTTACTCCAAATGGATCCACATGCATTTGCATTAGTCGAGTCGCATCTGAGTCGCATTTTTATGTTGTCGTTGATTATTGTGTTGTTATGTGGATATCGTACATTGTTGATTAAAGTAGTAATTATTGTATGATTCTTTACCTAGCATATGAATTATCGTACTTTTGCTTATATTTTTCGATATCTCACCCTTTCTATTTTGTTGGTCGTTACCTTTATATTGGTAACGTGCAGGTATCCCAGTCGAAGATTTAGTTGCTGTTAGTTGAAGTTGGGTAGTCGCTCTGATACGTAACACTCGGGGATGAACGCTAGTTGTTTAGTGGTTTTGGATTTGTTGTTGAATAACCATGTTGATACATAAAAAGTAATTGTTAGTTTTAAAATGGTTTTAAAGTTGAAAAGTTGTTATAACTTCCAAATTGAATAATGTAGTTCCGCTGATGTTATATTAATAAAGTTAAACTCATGTTATTTAAAGTTCATCCGAACTTAAGTGTTATGTATCTGTGATAGCATATTTTGTTTAGTTGAATTGTAATACTCCAATTGTTTGTTGAAAAGAATTTTGCAACTCTGATTTTCTTAATAATTACCGGGGTAGAATTGGGGTGTTACAAGTTGGTATCAGAGCAGGTCAGCGACAGTGTGTTATTTGGTTGAGAGGCATCAATTAGTATGTTATTATTGGCGTGTGTAACACGGTGAACTGACTTTGTAGGATTTGTATCACAAATATGCGGATAGCAAGAGTCGCCACCGACTTTTCTTTTATCCAATTAAGGGAAGGTGAAAAGAACATGAAAAGACCTTCGTTAGATTCTGAGTAAGGGAGAAGGTTATGAAAAGGGAAGTTATTAGCACCCATTTCCATCCGTAGTTATCTACGGGCTCTTAGTTGCTCTTAGATCACTTTAAAAATTGTGCTTTCTGTGTGTTTGACAATAATGTTTTGAAAAAAGGCATTTCGCTTTGACTTTGTAATGATTCATGTAGGAATGTATACAAAGTGTTCGGAAATGTTTCGTTTTTGAAAAGAGTTTGAATTTTGACAAAAGTGTGAGGTGTGAAAAGCATTTTGATAGAGCAAGCAACTAAAAGTCTTATTACCTACGGAGAATGGTCGTTTTCGTGTTGTTTTACTTTCCTTTAGAATAGCGCTATCCATACCATTAGTTGGTAGGAAACTCTATTTGTTGGATGTAAGCGAGACGTTCGAAGGGACATCGCATGGTCATAGAAGGCAACTTGTAGGAAGTATCCTAGCACATTTGAAGGGATTATCATCATTTTTCGTAGGCAACAATCGAGGGTCAAGATCATGTATTCGGAGCCGACATCGTGGGTCTTATGATCTTTGTATCGAAGGGACTATGATGATTTATTTTGAAGGCAACGGTGCTAGAATACCTCTACGTTCGAGGGACTTGACCATTTGTATTCGTAAAGGCAACGAGAGAGAATTACCCTAAGGGGTGCGTGTGTGAAAGAGTGTGTTGAATTCAGATATGTTATCTTGAAAATTAATGGGCTATGTTCAATTTTATCTTGCCATACACGCCTAATTACTAGCAGTTTATATGGTGCGGAAATTAAAATGCGGAAGTGTAAAGATGCGGAAAGATAAATCCTACGCTATTACATGGCTTTGGGGCAGATACATAATTTAACCGTGCGGAAAATAAAGGCCCTAATTAAAACTATTACATCCCATAAGCAGTTACATTATTGGAAAAAAGAAAACAGTAAAAAGAAATCGTCTGAAACGGGATAACCTGTGAAAAGATGAGAAAATCGGAAAATACGAGGAAATCGAATAAGAGGAAAATGTTAGTAAAAATGCAAATTTTTAGATGATAAAAATATTTCATGCTGGAAATAACATTAACATGCTAAAATAATTTTTTGGGATTTTTTGGATGCAATTTAATAATTAAAAACTAATTAAATGTGATTTAAATGGTAAATTAGCAATTAAATTAAATATGCATGCAAAATAATATTTTTTTAATATTATAAATTAAATAAACATTTTCTGAAAATAATGCAAAAAAGAAAAATATTTTTTGGTATTTTTAAATGCATGATAAAAATTATTGAAATAAATTAAAATGCATGTAAAATATTAAATAAAAAGAAAATATGAAAATAAAAAAAATGCAAACTTGTAAAAGTTGGAAAAACAAATGGTCCTGGTGGGAATCGAACCCAGGACGTTGCTTTCATACCCCCCACGCCTTTGCCATCTGATCTGGAGCGCACGCGTGTCACTGAATCGGAACGGATCGTTGACAAACAAGTGTCTCCTCCCCATTGCCTCGTCACCGCGCCAAACTTCGTCTTCCTCGTTTTGAATTTTTGAAAATCCAGCGTCGGCCTTGGCTCGACGCTATGGCCCTGGCTAAATCAAAAATCACATACAGATAATATAAATGAATTCTAAAACCATAGATCGATTGGAAACGTCATTCCGAATGCAATGGTAGTGGTCTCGAGGTCCAATTTTTCCGTTTTAAGGAAACCCTAATTCGTGATCAAGAACCCTAATCATGGCATATCGTGTTTCAGGCCATAGAAATACAATTAACCTGCCCAGATCGCTTGCAAACTTCTCACTAATCACAAAAACAACAATAAAACATGTTAATAATGCATGATAATTCAAATACGATTTTGAGGAAAACTTGACTAACCGAATTCTTATTTGCTCGATTCTTGATGGTTTTCAATGATGTAAAGGTCTGGAATCACTCAAGGGATATCAAGGAATGCAATGGACACCTCAAAACCAATTGAAACAGGCTGGAACTAGGGCTGCAGTTTGCTTCTATTGCACGGATTTTTTGAGCTTCAATAGGGTTTCTCCAGCCAGTTTTTCTACCCTAATTCGTGTGGCATGTGTTGTATATATATAGTAGATGGATTCAGAGTTGATTTGAGAAAGAATCAATCATCAATCAATGCACAAAATATTTGATTTTGTTCCAAATCAAATTTCCATCTTTTTGGTCAATTTTCAATCAAATCTTGCCATATCCAACCAAATTTCGAAATTTGCTGGCTTTATTGAGTTGCTTGGATCTCAAGGAAGAGAGAAAAATCAAATTTGTATTTAATTTTGATTTTATACTTTATTTTTGAATTTAATTTGCATTTAAATGAATAAAATACAAATTAAATAGAAAAATAAAATAAAAATTCGTGGCATTGGGCTTGGATATTCCTAATTGCATAAGGAACAAGTTTGGATGAAGAAAAAGTAAGCCCATTTGCAAAATTTTGATTTTTAGAAGTATTTCTCTTTGTGCACTTCTTCAAAATTGCCCAACTTGTGAATGGTGTATCTTGCTCAATTTTCCACATTTTTGAGTGTTCTGGGACTTTTTGGAAATCTCTAAGAGTCCTCTAACCAACCTTTTTGGTCTCATCTCAATTGGAGTTTCCATGCTCAATATATCTTCAAAACAAAATGTTGACTTTTTGTTGACTTTTGAAAAGGACCTGTAATGTTTTGATCCATACCTCTCAAATGAAGCATTTTTTGAACATTCTTGTGAGACATGAAGTTGTAGGGAATGGAATTTCCTTGAAAACAAGAGGTGGTGGAAAAATTTCTGAGAAAGTATGAAGAAGTTATGATCAGTAAAAGTTCTGTTGACTTTTCTCAGAGAAACCCTAATTTAGGAAGTTTGACTTTTGAGAAAATCTTGAGTTTTCTTGATGAATCATGATCAACCCTTGATCAAATGATGAATGTAACTTCAAAATGAGGATGTTGACCAAAAATCATGAAGTTTGACTGTATGTTGACCACAGTTGACTTTTTGTCCAATACAACTGATTTTCAACCATCTGAGCAATTGTCTGAGGAAACTTGACTTGTGAAGCTTGAAACTTGACATGGAGAACATTTGAAGCATATTAGGAGGCATGATGAACATTGGAGATGTTGGAAATCCATTTTGATATGAGAATCACCAAACCCTAGTTTGGGTTGATTGTCTAGGAGAGGGTTTGTCTGATCAACCCTTGAGGAATCCTTGAGTATGGATGTATGGAATGCCTTGAGAAGATGGAGGGAAAATTTTGGGGTATGACAGCTGCCCCTGTTCAATCTTCTTGTACTGGAAGGGTTAGATTGGCATGCGTGCCTTTCGTGACCTGGAGGTAGAAGATGATTGAACACTCGAGTACACCTGAAAATTTGCACTCGCTGGTGATACGGGAATGGGCTTACAGATGCCATTTGGAGAAGGTAGAGACTTCGCTGGGGAATGAATCGTATGCTAGACTCGAGAATGTCGTCTGAATAGGAAAATTGATGGGGATGGGCTTAAGATGCCATCTGGAAAGATCGATGCTGGGGAGTGAGCCGTACGCTAGGCTCTATAGATGTTCTTGATAGTGGAAGGAGCATGGAGATGGGCTTAAGATGCCATCCGGAGGGAGTCGTATGTTAGACTTCGTGCTCATCTTTGAATGAAGTTATTGGTTTGTATTGGTTTTTTAACCAAATATGCAGCATTCTGAAAGTGGAGAAATATTGACAAGTAGCCGGAGATGGGCTTAAGATGCCATCCAAGGCAACTGAGTCGTACGCCAGACTCTGTATTTGCTGTTGATAATAAGAATGAGTCAGAATAGTTCTTCGTGCTGACTACTCTAAGGGAGGGAGGTAGTAGTTGGCAAAATGTGGATATCTTCCCTGTTGTGCATCGGGTGTTGATCCACTACCTGTTATCGGAGGATAACTTGTGATCGTTCGGATAAGGTTTCCCGTCTGGCTTCGGGTGTTAATCCTGGATCTGCTGTCGGAGGACAACGAGGGCGGTCGTCCGGATAGTTTTCCCGTCTGGATTTAGGTCTTAATCCTGGACCTGTCGTCGAAGGACAACTAGGGCGGTCGTTCAGATAGTTTTCCCGTCTGGCTTCGGGTATTAATCTTGGACCTGTTTGCGTCAGAAGTGACTTCCACCTGCTTTGGAGAAAACAAGAGAAACTTTGATAGAATATTCGTTAGTCTTATGTAGAGTATGATGCATGACGATGCGTATGAATGACATATGCACAAGTTATGACTTGATGAGAATAATGTATGAATGATAGATGTTGTGGTATTTCAAAACATATCCATCTTGAAGAAGATGCAGATGTTACGCGTTCGACTTCGACTTACATGCGAGACGGAACGGATGGAGATCCTGAGAAGAAAGAAAACTTTGATTCCTCCGGTGCACTATCTGACCAAGTCCTGAGGCTAGATATTGTTGACAACCCTGCTGGGGAGAGTCTGGGAGGTACTCTACCGGGGATTTTGCGCGTAAATCCTGCTGGAGAGTAAATGGTAGTTGTCGGGAGAACGGGTTAGAAGAGTCCGAGCTGTTGGAATCTCGGTGGGAAAAGAAAGATGTAAGTTTCCTCCGATGCACTATCTGACCAAGTTCTGGGTTCGGACACTGCTGCTGGAGAAAAGGGGAATTGTTGAGAGACATCCGTCGGGGATAAGTACCTCGGCCGGGGATGTGGCCCGATTAAGTTAAGTGGAATCACTGCTTGGGGATCCTCCTCTTCTTTGTTGGGGAAGATTTTGTGGTGAGTGACATTTCTGTGGGGATCACGCTCTGTGGGGGAAATGCATTGGTGACCTTTGTCGTCATCTCAATTCCTGAAGTCTGTAGCAATTACTTTCGTATGTTCTTTTCGCACGTTTGTAAATAGATTTTTATTGTCAAATGCATATAATCATTCAAAGCAAACGTTGGACTTTATGCAAACAACAACAAAAACAAATTGTAAAGAGAAAGAAACTTGTACTTATTTGAAAGGTGGCGTATGGCCAAGTAGTTTGTACACAAGAAAAATAAAAAGCTATGCGGAAACAATCTCGTTAAGTTCCAACTATGCTAGTACTCATATATTTCAACTATCTCATCTCCTTGCTGCTGTCAGTAGAAAGTGAGTAGACACTGATTGTCGCCATTTGAATCTTGAATGCTGATGTAGTCTGTAGATAGGTGATCCGAAAGAGACATAGTCGTACGCTTAAATCCCTAACTTTTTCCTAGACTGCCCTTTCGGGTTTTCCGTCTACCGGGATACCCTTTTTTGCCCAAGCCGCCTTTTCAGGTTTTCGACTTGCCGGGTGTACATGTTTTGCATATATCCTTAACTTTTGCCCGAACCCTTTTGGCTCGCCAGGATGCCCTTATTTTTGCCTAGGTCCGTCGACCTAGCGGGTCTCTTTCATGCGTAGTATTTTTTGACTATGTCTGCGTTCACAGGGTGTGGGAAGTCTTCACCATCCATGGTGCTAAGTATCATAGCTCTGCCGGAAAATACTGTCTTGACTACAAACGGTCCCTCGTAGGTGGGAGTCCATTTGCTCCTGGGATTACCTTGTGGGAGAATGATGCGCTTGACTACTAGATCACCGACTTGGTAAACTCGGTGCTTGACCCTCTTGTTAAATGCTCTGATCATTCGCTTCTGATAGATCTGTCCATGGAAAATGGATGCGAGTCGTTTCTCATCAATCAGATTAATCTGGTCAAGGCGAGTCTGGACCCAATCGTCTTCGCCTAACTCTGCGTCCTGGAGGACTCTGGTTGAGGGTATCTGAACCTCGATGGGTAGAACGGCTTCCATACCGTATACGAGAGAGAAGGGGGTTTCCCCTGTTGATGTTCGCCAGTAGTCGGTAACCATGAAGAGAAATGGTAACATCTCATGCCAATCTTTGTAAGTCACCGTATAATCTTTTTAATGTTCTTGTTGGCGGCTTCCACTGCGCCATTCATCTTAGGCCGATAAGGAGAAGAACTGTGATGTTTGATCTTGAACTGCGTGCAGAGTTCGGTGATCATCTTGTTGTTGAGATTAGATCCATTATCTGTGATAATCCTTTCAGGAGTGCCATACCGACAGATAAGATTGTGCTTGATGAATCAAGCCACAACATTCTTGGTAACAGATGCGAACGAGGCTGCTTCTACCCACTTGGTGAAATAGTCAATTGCCACAAGGATGAAACGATGTCCGTTGGAAGCTGTGGGCTTGATTTCTCCGATCATGTCAATGCCCCACATTGCAAAAGGCTAAGGAGCTGTTAAAACATTCAGAGGTGGAGGTACGTGTACTTTGTCGCATAACCGCATTTGTGACAAGATCGAGCGTAGCGGTGACAATCGACTTCCATGGTGGACCAATAGTAACTGTTCTCAAAATCTTCTTAGCCATCGTATGTCCAGGAGTGGGTACCAAATGCGCCTTGTAACTCTTCCATGATACGTATTCTTTTTCGGTCTACAGAGTAAGCACAAATCGTGGTTGCGCTTGTATAAGATGCCGTTGTTGAGGAAGAATTTGGATGCAAATCTTCTCATGAACTTCTTATCATTGACAGATGCCCCTGCGGGATATTCCTGAGTCTCAAGATACCTCTTCACGTCATAGTACCAAGGTTTCTCTTCTGTATCAAGCTCATAACAATATGCTGGTTCATCAAACTTTTCGATGCTGATCTGGGGAGCCTCGTTGTCCCATCTGACTTTGAACATAGACGACATAGTAGCCAATGCGTCTGCCAACTGATTCTCTTCTCGTGGAATGTGGTTGAAAGTGATCTCTTCGAAGTAGGGGATCAAACTTAGAACATGCTCTCGATACGGAATGAGATTGGGATGCTTCGTATCCCACTCGCCCTTAATCTGACTAATCACCAAAGCTGAGTCTCCATACACTTGCAAGAACTTGATTCTTAAGTCAATAGCACTTTGATTCCCATGATGCACGTATTCGCCATGTTGTTGGTGCAATGAAACATAATCTGGCGGTGAAAGGCGTATGTCCGCTGCGGGGATGTAATGATGGCGCCAATGCCATTGCCAAGTCGTTTGAGGCTCCATCAAAGACCATAGTCCATCGGGATCCTTGTTCGGGTCCTTCGTCTGGCGTTCTTCACAATCGTGACTAGTAAAACATCTTCATCTGGAAACTCGAATCGCATAGATGATAGTCGCTCACGATGAGCCAAATGATCGGCTACTACACTTCCTTTGATCGCTTTCGAGAAGTGTACTTGGATGTCATATTCGGTTAGGATCATTTGCCATCTTGCTATTCTTCCGGAGAGTGGTTTCTCAAATATGTATTTGATTGGATCCATCTTGAAATCAACAAGGTAGTGTGAGTCAACATATCTGTCTTAGTCGGAGCAGCCCAAGCCAAAGCGTTGCAAGTTTTATCGAGTGTGAGTATCTTGTTTCACGTCGGTAAACTTTTGCTAAGGTAGTATATTGCATACTCTTTTCGACTGGACTCGTCATGTTGCCCCAACACACCCATTGAGTTCTCTAACACCATCAAGTACATGATAAGAGGTCTTCCTTCGCGGCATCGGATAGGAGGATTCTGTAGGTACTCCTTGATTTTGTCAAAAGCGATCTGGCAATCGTCGTTCCATTCCACTGCTTGATCTTTCTTCAGTAGCTTGAAGATTGGCTCACAAGTAGCAGTTAAATGCGCAATGAATCTGGCAATGTAGTTCAATCGGTCCAAGAAACCTCTGACTTCCTTCTCGGTGCGGGGAGCTGGCATCTCTTGAATATCTTTAACCTTGGCGGGATCAACTTCAATACATTTACCACTGACAACAAACCCTAGGAGTTTTCCGGATCTGACTCCAAAAGTGCACTTGTTAGGATTAAGTCTCAGTCTGTACTTCTTCAACCTATCAAACAGTTTCTGCAAATGATCGAGATGTTCTTCCTCTGTCTGTGATCGAGTTATCATGTCGTCGATGTAGACCTCTATCTCGTGATGGATCATGTCATGAAATAATGTCACCATAGCACGCTGATAAGTGGCGCCTGCATTCTTCAGTCCGAACGGCATAACCTTGTAACAGAAAGTGCCCCACTGTGTAACAAAAGTAGTCTTCTCCATGTCTTCAGGAGCCATCTTGATCTGATTGTAACCGGAGAAACCATCCATAAAGGAGAAAACCTTATGCTGAGCGGTGTTGTCAACCAGAACATCAATATGAGGAAGTGGAAAATCGTCCTTCGGACTCGCTTTGTTCAGATCTCTGTAATCCACACACATTCGTACCTTACCATCCTTCTTAAGCACAGGGACCACATTAGCAACCCATTGTGAATAGGAAGTAACTGCTAAGAAGCCGGCGTTGAACTGCTTCATAACTTCGGCTTTGATCTTCTCTGACATTTCAGGACGCATGCGACGAACCTTCTGTTTCACTGGGAGAAAACCCTCTTTTTGTTGGTAATCGGTGCACCACAATATCAATGTCCAACCCTGGCATATCTTCATATGACCAAGCAAAAACCTCAATATAGTCTCGTAGCATCTGAATCAATCTTTCTTTAACACTGTTCTCAAGACCCGCTCCTATCTTGATCTCTTTTCTGTCTTCATCAGTACCCAAATTCACAACCTCAACTTGCTCTTCGTGTGGCTGTATAACTCGTTCTTCTTGTTGTAGCAGTCGGACAAGTTCTCCTGGCACTTCACAATCTTCCTCACTTTCGTCTTCGGCTTGGTAGATCGGATTATCGAAGTCATATTTAGCAATAGCATAGCTGTTATCAACGAGATTCAGAGTGATTCTGCAGTGTATCACGTGGGTGTGTGTAAGAAACACATAGCTTTTTGAAGGGGTGATAAAGTAAAAGAAAGAAAGCAACAATTGAATGCAAAAGTCCAACGATTTTATTGAATGAAAATATGCAAATGACAGATAATAACCCTCACAAACGAGCCATGATGCCCCGGGCAAGGCACTAGGCTTTAGAGTTTATTGTTCAAAATATAGAAAATACGAAAAGCAAAACAAAAACAAGAGTAATTACTCCTGTCTAAAGGAGATTGGTATGACGTCTTCAGTCTTCCAATTGCTGAGCCCTTTGTCTGGAGTTGGGAAGATCCACTTGCTGATGTCGAAGTCGTTGTCGTCGTCTTCTATAGCATGGATTCCGCTCTGGCTGATGCGAAAAGGAAATTGGCTGGCACGTTTGCGGCGTATCATCTTCTGACCCTTGATGGTGAAGCATAAACCAGTCTTGTCAAATTTGAAAGGAAGATCAGGGAGTTGTCCCCAAATAGCACTACCTCCTTCTTCAACAGCAGCTTGAGCATCTTTCAGCGAGGCCATCCTAGGCGGAACTTGTGTAACTTCAGGAGTGACAGGAGAGTCAACAGGCATGACTCTGGGTATTGTTTCAAACACTTGACAAGGAGTCTCGAAGAATTCACCCTCCATCTCGATATATCGGAATGATTGTAGATGACTGACCATGTACTCTTCTTCTCCACATACTGTAACAACCTTCCCTTTCACCGGGTACTTCAGCTTCTGATGTAAGGTAGAGGTAACAGCGCCTGCCCCATGTATCCAAGGGCGTCCAAGTAGGCAAGAATAAGCCGGACGGATATCCATGACAAAGAAAGTGGAATCAAAAGTCTGGGAACCGACCTTAACAGGAAGTGTGAGCTCTCCAAGTACTGTTCGCTTAGAACCATCAAAAGCTCTCACGACTATATCACTGGGTCTCAGAACCAACCCTTCGACATCAAGCCGATCAAAAGCAGTTTTCGGAAGGATATTCAGAGTAGAACCGGTATCCACCAAAACATGAGACATTGTAGTGCCCTTGCATTCAACAGAGATGTGCAAGGCTTTGTTGTGTTTCCTTCCGGCAGGAGTCAAATCAGCATCAGAGAAGCCTAGGCCGTTGTTGGCAGCCAGGCTAGCAATACAAACTTCAAACTGGTCAGTGGTAGTGTCTTGCGGTACGTGAGCATTCTTCAAAAACTTCACCAAGGCTTTAGCATGAGCCTCGGAGCACAAGAGCAGAGCAAGCATGGATATCTTGGACGGAGTCTGTCCTAACTGTTCCACAACATTGTAGTCACTCTTCTTGATAATTTTCAGAATTTCCTCCATTTCTTGTTTGGAGGTGTCCTCAGCAACTTCCTTTGGTACTTCTGGCTGAGCAGGATGAGTCACTGGTTCTTTCCCTCTAGCTTGGGGAATGGGTTGAATGGCTGGAATGTGAGCTGGAGTCGCAGTGTCTTTTGGAGGAGAGATATCTGGAGAGAATACCCTTCCGGTTCTGGTCACCTTACATGATTCGGTGATGTTGTCAATGTCAGGAATGGTAGCTTCAACTGTAAGATCTTCAATGGTCAGAGGGTCTTGCTTGACGCCATGATAGTAACATCAGCTCCATAATTCCAAGGAATAGCTTTGTCAGAGGAATACGGAACTGGTCTTGGAGAAGTAATGATGAGAGGTGCCACCCTAGGCACAGGATCAGCAGAGGAAATCCTTATTGTGTTAACATCAGCATAATCTTCTGGGAAATCGTCACCCCATCCGGTTACCTTAACATCTTCAATAGGAATCTTGTAGCTTTCAGGAACAGTGTACTTCACCGTGTGTAATCAAACTTTCCACTTGGCTGCCCCAAGGTATCCCACACAGATGGTGCAGTTTCGTTCACATCTTTGATCTTCAGCTTAGACATATCTTCACACAGCTTCTGCACATGCGGTTTCAGAAATAGTATCTCACGGTTATCCATCATGCACTGGACACGTCTTCTCAACCAAGCACAACCATCAGGCGCAGACGGGCACCAACGACAATTCTCTAGGCATCCTGGATTGACACCGGCTTGTAGCAAATTCTTCTTAACAGTCATCAGAGGAATGGTCAAGTCATCTATGTTGAAAACATAAGTATCTTCACCAACAGCATTGGAACTTTTGTCGTGGTTAGGCATAGGCGCATTGATCACATTCGGAGTCTCAACAGGAGGGTCAAACTCAATCTGCTTAGCTTCAATCATGTCCTGAATCTTGTTCTTCAGAGCCCAACAATCATCAGTACTATGTCCTGGGCTATTGGAATGGTAAGCACACTTAGCATTAGGATTGTATCTCGGAGAGGAAGTGTTGATATTTTGAGGAGGGTCCCTCAAGGTAATCAGCTCTGCTTTCAACATGTGTTACAAGGCTTGCGACAATGGCATGTTGATCTTTGTAAACTATCTTCGTGGCGCGTTCTGGCTACGCGCGTTGTCTCGCTGAGGTTGTGCTGATGTAGGATTGGAGATAACAACTGCCCCCACAGATTGAGCACGGTCGGTCTTGGCTCGGCTTTTCTGACCATACACAACATTAGCTTCTTTCTTACTACCAAAAGATCTCTTCGCAGCATTTGAAGATGACTCTATTTGAATCTTCCCACTTTTGATACCAGCTTCAATACGCTCGCTTGTCAATATCAGCTCGGTGAATCCGGCTGAAGAGTTTCCAATTAGATGATTGAAGAATGGGCCCGTCAGTGTTCCCATAAACATACCAACCAACTCTCTATTGGACAAGGGTGGCTGAACTCTGCCTGCTAGATCTCTCCACTTCTGAGCATACTCCTTGAACTTCTCATCACGACCCATAGACATGCTTTGTAGTTGCATGCGAGTGGGTGTCAATTCAGCATTGTACTCATACTGCTTGTAGAAAGCATCTGCTAAGTTACTCCAAGTACGGATACGGTCATTCTCTAGCTGATAATACCATTCCAATTGGGTTCCGGACAAACTCTCTTGAAAATAGTGCATCCACAACTTTCTGTCATCAGTGTGGGGATTGATCTTTTGGACATAGGACTTCAAATGCAGCTTAGGGCAAGACATGCCATCATATTTGGCAAAAGTTGGAACTTTGAACTTGGGAGGAATCACAACACCAGGGACAAGACTCAGATCATCAAAATTCAGCCCGGACATCTTCAGGTTTTCCACAGCATTCAGACGGTCTTCAAGTTTCTTGTACTTGTCATCTTCATCAGAATATTGACCATTATCATAGTCTTTTTCAGGCTCATGCTGGCTACCTTCGCCATCACCCTTGTCACTTTGCTCATCCTCCTTCTTGACACTTCCTTCAGAGAGCTCAATTCGACTAACCACTTTAGGACCACCTTTGTAGCATCTGCCCATGTTGAGAAGACCAACAACCTTCTTCTTCCTGTTGATGAGCTTCTTCAGATCTTCTTGGCCTTGGACCAAGCTGGTAAACATCTGCTGAAACTGAGCATTCTGAGCTTGGAGATCTTTGACAGACTATTCAAGAGCCATTTCTGCTAAAATAAATAGCGAGAGAATGAGAAAACCAATCTTCAATGTACCTGTGATGCAATGTTATGCTATGCTATGCAATGTTTATGCGAATGCAATGCAATGTTTTCAAGGACCTTTAGAGATTTAAATTTGTTAAACAAGCAATGAACAAACATTTATTAGTTCTCTTCTTCATTCTTTCTCTTTTTAAGTACAAAAGATAGTTCAAAACAATAAAAGAAAAAAACATATAAATCTTAAAGCTCTAAGTCTCCCATGGGCGTTTCCTTTTGATGCCGAGGTAGGCGTTGATGCTTCGCTCCTCGTGAAGTAGCTTCGTCAACTCTAGCACTTTCTTCTCACTTGCATAACACTGAGCTTCAAAGGTATCCCTCTCTTCTTTTAGTTGAATCCAGGATCTCTTCAAGTCTTCAAAATTAGTAGGCATGTCAGGATGGAGAATGGTATAGGGGTACGTCACCTATAGCAACAGGTTCCATAATTACTGGTAAAACAGGCGTGAATGGCATCATGAGGTTTTGAGCTCGAGCTCTCACCCATTTGAGGTAAGGTTCCCAAGGAATGGAGTTCTGGTGCCCCAAAGTCTTGGTATCAGTCTTTTTTACCATGCCCCAAGCGTGTATGAACCTTCGTCGGTAATTCTGGAGATCGTGGTTGTAGTCGAACACAATATCTTGGAGAAGCATATCATGTGGACCATCTCTTCGAGAAAAACCAAACTGACGTAAAGCTAGAGAAGGGTTGTAAGTAATACCTCCCCTTATACCAAGTAGTGGTACGTTAGGGAATTCTCCACAACGCTCAATGAAGGTGAAGTCCTTTTGAGAGAAAAGATTCCAACGGATATCTGAATGAGAGAGCGACATTAGCCTTTGAGACCATCTCAACCTTTGTTCATTCTTCAAAACTGATGGAGGAAGGTGCAAAATAAACCACCTGGAAAGTAACGGTATACAACACATAAGAGTTCCTTGTCTCTTAGTAGTACGAGTGTGGAGAGAATGTAGAATATCTCCAAGTAAAGTAGGCACTGGATTACGGGTAAGAAACAACTTGATGGCGTTGACATCTATGAATTGATCCGAGTTAGGAAATAGAACCAAACCATAGATTAGCAAGGCCAAAATGTCTTCAAATGCATGGAAACTCATAACTTTGAGGAATTCTCGGGCTTTCTTAATTAGGAATTTGGAAAGTAAACCCTTAACTCCACTTCTGGTTTCCCAATTGGCTTCAATGTCTGAGCGCTTAAGATGTAAGGCTGATGCGATGTCTTCGTACTTAGGAACCTTTTCCAAACCGGTGAATGGCATTTGGTCAAGAATAGGTATCCCAAGTAGCTTAGAGAACTCTTCCAAGGTAGGAACCAACTGATAATCTGGGAATGTAAAGCAATGGTGTTTCGGATCAAAGAATTGGAATAGGACATGCATCATATCTTCTTCAAAACCGGAGATAACCAAGTCAAGTAGATAACCATGTCTTTTGATGAACTGAGCATGGTCGGGAATCTCTGAAACCAATTCTTTGAGCTGAGAAGGTATACCCATGAAGTTGATTCGGATAGTCTTTCTAGAAGCCATAACTCCTACAAAACATAGCAAAGATAAATCCCTAGGTCCTTGAAATAGTTAGAAATGATATGCAATGTGGATGATGTCATGATGTCATGTTTAGCACACACAAACAATTCACACAATGAGCCTAGGTTTAAGGCTTGCATGAGGTATAGGTGATTACCCCACCAAAAGTTTGAGTTGGTTCATCCTGTCCTATAATAGTAACCAGGTTCTAGGAATCTCATATCATTGATCTTTCTCGTAGGCGTTTATTTCAATACTGTCATACCCCAATTTTTGACCTAATATACCACCTTACATTTGCATCATTGCATCACTAACAGTTCAGACAGCATTAATCGGGTGAAGCATTCACAGGTCAAAATTAGGGTTTCATCAGATTTTCATCTAATTCAAGAGGCAAAAAATTAGGGTTTGAGTTTTTCTCACTTCATTTGAGCTATCTTGATCAAATCATCAACCTCTGATCATCAGATATCCAGTTTTTCTCATAGATCAATCGAGGATCGACCAATTAGGGTTTTGATCGAGCATGAGTATTCTCTAACTTTTTGAGCAAGAAATGACTTTTTTGGATAGAGATTGGTCATTATATCTTAGATACAACATCTTGACCTAATTTATGGATTCAAAACATCATAGAAGTTCACAGACTTCATCAGTCAATTTCAGAAACATCTGATGAAATTTCATCTGCACTGAAAAGTCAAACTTTGACTTTTGGTCAACTTTTTCAAGACAAAACTTTTTCCATCATCAAAATACTTCAAATGATCCATCATGATCATAAAAAATCAAATAATTTGAAAAAGTCAACAAAAAGTCAAAAGTTTTCATACTTGGAAAATTTTCTGTGTTAAAATTTCTTATTTTTTCCAAACTTCATGCCATTTTTTCACCTAGTTCCAATTTGAATTGGAAAAAACTCAAAACATGAAAGTTGTAGCTTGTGAAACAAGCTTTCCAAAATGTCCAAGAACTCACAAATCCATGGAGTCTAGCTATACTTTTGAAATTGAAACATAAGGCTCCATGAACTTAATTTTCAAAAGTCAAAACTTCAAATTATAGGTCATTTTTGAGATTTCTTCATCTAGAAGCAATACAACCTTCCCAAATGGATCATTGAGCTGATAAATATCAGCTAGATATGATTGAGATGAGATAGGATCAAATTGAAGATTTTTCACACATGGTAAAAAGAGGAAACTTCCTTTTTCTTTGCAAAAGTCATTCTTACCCTTTAAGTTATCTTTGAATTTCCAAAAAGCTTGTACTCTTGCCTAACATTTTCAGAACCATTGGCCTATAAATAGATCATGATTTCAAGTTCAAAACTACACCAAAGTAATGCCAAGACATACTTTCCTTCCACTTTCTCCAATTTCTCAAATCATAGTTCAAAATGGAGAGATCATGCAATTTTGAAAAATTGTGAATGAACATGAGATCTTTGGTGTCAAACATGCTCTAATATCACTATCAAACTTGTTTACAACTTAAAATCAAACTGAAAACAAGTAAAAACCAGAAATCACTTTTCATTTTTTCAAACTTCCAAAACTGCCATAAGCATTCGAATTCATGGTTTTGTTTGAACAAGTTGTGTTCTGATCACTCTAACACCTTCCATATACTTCACATACATGATCCAAACCATTAGCAAGCAACTGTAACAGGTTTAACATCAAAATGGAGCTTCCATTTTTGAACTGTGTAGGTGAACTTGTGTAGCACGATCCAGCTTGATTCAAAGAGTGCAGACCATCCCTACAGCTTCCCTAGCATCCGTTGAAGCTCACACAATCTTCAAATCCATTCTGGAAACACTAAATCATCACCTTCGATCTCAACTTGCACAGGTACGAACATGAAATTGGTTATCATGATTCTTTGAACTTAATTGAAAAAACTCTTGGCCAATCTCTTTCTGCACTTATCACGATCATAAGCCCTCAAAAAAATCAAAGAATCATCAACTATACATAATTTAATTTGAAAAATTCAGTTTTAGGGTTCATCACGATTTCTGGAAATTTAATTGTGTTAGGCTAAAAATAAATGCAATTAACATCTACCATCGTGTTCGTTGTTCAAAATCGAGCAATTTTCATTTTTACTTCATCCAATTTCGTTGAGAAACAAGGATTTTAGCATGGTTTGAGGAATCTGAGGATCAAAGAGAACGAAGAACACTGCGCGCGTGTTCTTGAGTTTGAATATTTAAACTTTCCAATGTTTTATCAACACGTGCTCTGATTCAAAAAACACCAAGGCGCGTTTGTCCCAGTGGTAGCTAGCTTGCCTTTAGTCTCCTCTGCCACGTAGCCACCCCTTTGGTCCCGAGTTCAATCCTTCTCAAGACCATTCTTTTTCAAAACCTTCATATTTTTTCATGTTTTTTTACAAAACTTTCACATTTTTTTTAACCAAACAAAACTCCTCATTTTGAGGTGATTTTTTGTACACTTGTCAATAAATACATCTATTTTATGATAGTGCAAAAATTTTCAGAAAAAACTTTCATCTGATTATATTTTAATCGAGCCGAAAACGACGTTCTGAGCACTTTTCAAAACACCTTTCAAAGGTGAATTTTTCAAGTTTTCGACTTCCGATTCTTTTCAAAACTTCTCATAAATGAACTTCACATTTCAAAACACTTTCAAAATCATTTTTCAAAACATTTCATCAAACTTACATCTTTTACCATGATCGATCCGATTTAAACGATAAAACCGAATTCGTTTTTCTCTCGAATTTCTCAATCGATCATGGGCCTCCCTCACGATGTAAGTCCCATAAAATTCTTTTATGTACATATATTTCTTTGTACATATCCATTTCTTTATGTACACATCTTTTTTACCTGTACATAATACAGACAAACTTCTTCCGTTTGTTTTCATTTTACACTGAAAACCATTGGTATTGAAAGGAGCATTATTCCCTGTGAAACTGCTTTCAAACCAATGGGCATCCCTCACGGTGTAAGTCCCATAACATTCTTTTGTGTACATAATATTTCTTTGTACATATCAAATTCTCTTCAGAGACATACAATTTTTCATCTGTACATAACACAGATACTTTTTATACTCAAGTACAGACAAACTTCGATCGTTTGTTTCCACTTCACTTGTGTATACTCAAACCAACATTCTTTTATGTACATATATACCTTTTCCTTGTACATATCAATTTCTTTTCATACAAACTTTTATCTGTACATAATACAGATACCTTTTACAGATAAACTTCGATCATTTGTTTTTGTTTCGTCTGTACATTTACACTGAATACCATTGGTATTGAAAGGAGCATTATTCTCTGTGAAACTGCTTTCAAATCAATGGGCCTCCCTTATGGTGTAAGTCCCAACCCTCCTATGTACATCCATCTTTGTCTGTACATAAATATTCGTTCGTGTACATATTTACTTCCTTGTACACAGTTCAAACTTGTAAATAATCAAGTTACGCTCGTTTTAAACGTTCGTTTCACAGACACTTGTTTATACTTCATAAACTCTTGTAAATAAAAATCATGCATCTGTTTATATTTCCTTCATAAACTCCTGTGAATATATATCACACACACACACACTTGTTTATACAACTGTCTAATTATAACATAACAATTAGTCTAACCAATAGGTTCCCCACAGTTGTAGCCTCCGCTTGGGCTTTATACAAGATAATTCATCCACAGCATGAATTTAGCCTCCGCTTGGGCTTTATACAAGATAACTCTCCCCACAGAGTTAGCCTTCTCTTGGGCTTTGTACAAAGAAACTCATTCATCTGAGTTTAGCCTCCGCTTAGGCTTCATATAAGACAACACATCCCTGTTGAGTCAGCCTCCTCTTGGGCTTCGTTCAAAAGAACTCCTCATTGAGTTTAGCCTTCTCTTGGGCATCATACAAAGAAAGAGACTAGGAAATCTCTTAACAGCCTCCTATTGGGCTTCCAATACAAAGAATCACCCGCGTTAGGATAGAACCTAGAGTATAATTTCCCGGTGAAATTGCTCTTAATTCCAAAAGGATGGTTTCCCGGTGAAATCCCTTTTAACACAAAGCCAGCCATACCCTATAGCTTCCTCTTGAGCTTCATACAAGGACCCTCGATGACCCTCGGAATGCCTCCTCTTGGGCTTACAATACAAGGACCCATGGGCTTCTTAAAAGCATCCCTTTAATCCAATCAATTTCTCCTCGAGATCTAGACATTTATCATCTCTATGGAAGAAGTATCTCATCTATCACATCACATACAGTCAAAACTTTTCAAACTCATTTCAAACAGAAACATCTCTTAATTGTAAGTGGTAACGCTTGTACACTCAAGCAAAACACCCAATACTTACAGTTAAAAGATTCAATCATCTTTTTCAAACATCTTTCTTAAACATGTAAGTGGTAACGCTTGTACACTCAAGCAAAACACCTAATACTTACGACGAAAGATTTTTATCAATTGAATTTCTTTTCAAAAATGTATGTGATGAAATAGATTAGATACGTTTTTCATTAAGATGACATTTGTCTGTGTCTCTTACTAACTCCCGTTGCTTTCCACTAGCATAAGTGGGAACTACGATTGCTCTGACTTTCTCAACATCCTTTTGAGAATACGTAGGCACAAGGTCTCATCCTTGCCGAGCAAATTTCTTTCTCCCTCAGACCAAACAAATCATAGATCCCTTTAGATCCGAGCTACAAATGCTCTGATTCCCACTAGGGGATATGTATGCAGAAGATCCACAGATCTTTGCGAGCACAATAATAACAAACACTAGGATCCCACATAATATGTCCTTCTTAAAATCCCAAAGGAGAAACTTTCCCAATCATAGAAATAGCAATTAAAACACACAAACATATCAAACATATTCATATATAAAACTATAGATAACTATATATATTTAGGGTGCTCCATCTATTCCCTTTATATAACAATCCCCCTTACTCAGAATCTCCCCAATGCGTTACGTCTAGTTTGCGCTAGTCATTACGCATATCAATATCAATTGAGGGTATTACAGCTTTCCCCTTTTTCATAATCATTAAATCATCTTTCTTGTGTTGAAAATAATAAAGCTTGATGCTCGCGGCATCTTTATAAACAAATCAAAAGAGTAAATCGTTTCGAGCCAGAGAATTTGAATTCACGTTCGAATCCTCTAGCGCGTCACCTTTTAACGCGAACAAATACGACTACCAAGTGGTCGATCGAAAATATCCCAAAAGTTTGATCTTAATGAGCATAGCATCGAGTATCAACCAACCTCGGTCTACACCAAAGCCGACCATCTCACTACCTTCTAATGGCCAAGATGGGTCAATTAAGGTTCTAAAAGTTTAGTTAGTGCTAATGACACCACGCAGAAGCCAAATACTATCCTCAACTTGGAAATGAAGAGTATCAGGACATCCAAAGTGTCACACTAACGTAGCCATCATGTTGACCGTTTCGATATACGTCTAACGGTCGCGACGATTTATTGCTACTTACCTAAAAGGAAACCCGGATCCGGGTGTAGGATCCCCCACAAATAAAATACCCAAGCAACCCTTAAAGATAAAGCAAGCAAGTCAAACAGAAAACAGTAAAAGGTGATCTAGAAATCCCTAAGGTATTCTCTCTTTAGGGTGTCTCCCCGGCAGAGTCGCCATTCTATAACACAGTGAACTGACTTTGTAGGATTTGTATCGCAAATGTGCGGATAGCAAGAGTCGCCACCGACTTTTCTTTTATCCAATTAAGGGAAGGTGAAAAGAACATGAAAAGACCTTCGTTAGATTCTGAGTAAGGGAGAAGGTTATGAAAAGCGAAGGTATTAGCACCCCTTTCCATCCGTAGTTATCTACGGGCTCTTAGTTGCTCTTAGATCACTTTAAAAATTGTGCTTTCTGTGTGTTTGACAATAATGTTTTGAAAAAAGGCATTTCGCTTTGACTTTCTAATGATTCATGTAGGAATGTATACAAAGTGTTCGGAAATGTTTCGTTTTTGAAAAGAGTTTGAATTTTGACAAAAGTGTGAGGTGTGAAAAGCATTTTGATAGAGCAAGCAACTAAAAGTCTTATTACCTACTCAGAATGGTCGTTTTCGTGTTGTTTTACTTTCCTTTAGAATAGAGATATCCATACCATTAGTTGGTAGGTAACTCTATTTGTTGGATGTAAGCGGGACGTTCGAAGGGACATCGCATGGTCATAGAAGGCAACTTGTAGGAAGTATCCTAGCACATTTGAAGGGATTATCATCATTTTTTGTAGGCAACAATCGAGGGTCAAGATCATGTATTGGGAGGCGACATCGTGGGTCTTATGATCTTTGTATCGAAGGGACTATGATGATTTGTTTTGAAGGCAACGGTGCTAGAATACCTCTACGTTCGAGGGACTTGACCATTTGTATTCGTAAAGGCAACGAGAGAGAATTACCCTAAGGGGTGCGTGTGTGAAAGAGTGTGTTGAATTCAGATATGTTATCTTGAAAATTAATGGGCTATGTTCAATTTTATCTTGCCATACACGCCTAATTACTAGCAGTTAATATGGTGCGGAAATTAAAATGCGGAAGTGTAAAGATGCGGAAAGATAAATCCTACGCTATTACATGGCTTTGGGGCAGATACATAATTTAACCGTGCGGAAAATAAAGGCCCTAATTAAAACTATTACATTCCATAAGCAGTTACATTATTGGAAAAAAGAAAACAGTAAAAAGAAATCGTCTGAAACGGGATAACCTGTGAAAAGATGAGAAAATCGGAAAATACGAGGAAATCGAATAAGAGGAAAATGTTAGTAAAAATGCAAAATTTTAGATGAGAAAAATATTTCATGCTGGAAATAACATTAACATGCTAAAATAATTTTTTGGGATTTTTTGGATGCAATTTAATAATTAAAACTAATTAAATGTGATTTAAATGATAAATTAGCAATTAAATTAAATATGCATGCAAAATAATATTTTTTTAATATTATAAATTAAATAAACATTTTCTGAAAATAATGCAAAAAAGAAAAATATTTTTTGGTATTTTTAAATGCATGATAAAAATTATTGAAATAAATTAAAATGCATGTAAAATATTAAATAAAAAGAAAATATGAAAATAAAAAAAATGCAAACTTGTAAAAGTTGGAAAAACAAATGGTCCTGGTGGGAATCGAACCCAGGACGTTGCTTTCATACCCCCCACGCCTTTGCCATCTGATCTGGAGCGCACGCGTGTCACTGAATCGGAACGGATCGTTGACAAACAACTGTCTCCTCCCCATTGCCTCGTCACCGCGCCAAACTTCGTCTTCCTCGTTTTGAATTTTTGAAAATCCAGCGTCGGCCTTGGCTCGACGCTATGGCCCTGGCTAAATCAAAAATCACATACAGATAATATAAATGAATTCTAAAACCATAGATCGATTGGAAACGTCATTCTGAATGCAATGGTAGTGGTCTCGAGGTCCAATTTTTCCGTTTTAAGGAAACCCTAATTCGTGATCAAGAACCCTAATCATGGCATATCGTGTTTCAGGCCATAGAAATACAATTAACCTGCCCAGATCGCTTGCAACCTTCTCACTAATCACAAAAACAACAATAAAACATGTTAATAATGCATGATAATTCAAATACGATTTTGAGGAAAACTTGACTAACCGAATTCTTATTTGCTCGATTCTTGATGGTTTTCAATGATGTAAAGGTCTGGAATCACTCAAGGGATATCAAGGAATGCAATGGACACCTCAAAACCAATTGAAACAGGCTGGAACTAGGGCTGCAGTTTGCTTCTATTGCACGGATTTTTTGAGCTTCAATAGGGTTTCTCCAGCCAGTTTTTCTACCCTAATTCGTGTGGCATGTGTTGTATATATATAGTAGATGGATTCAGAGTTGATTTGAGAAAGAATCAATCATCAATCAATGCACAAAATATTTGATTTTGTTCCAAATCAAATTTCCATCTTTTTGGTCAATTTTCAATCATATCTTGCCATATCCAACCAAATTTCGAAATTTGCTGGCTTTATTGAGTTGCTTGGATCTCAAGGAAGAGAGAAAACTCAAATTTGCATTTCATTTTGATTTTATACTTTATTTTTGAATTTAATTTGCATTTAAATGAATAAAATACAAATTAAATAGAAAAATAAAATAAAAATTCGTGGCATTGGGCTTGGATATTCCTAATTGCATAAGGAACAAGTTTGGATGAAGAAAAAGTAAGCCCATTTGCAAAATTTTGATTTTTAGAAGTATTTCTCTTTGTGCACTTCTTCAAAATTGCCCAACTTGTGAATGGTGTATCTTGCTCAATTTTCCACATTTTTGAGTGTTCTTGGACTTTTTGGAAAGATCTAAGAGTCCTCTAACCAACCTTTTTGGTATCATCTTAATTGGAGTTTCCATGCTCAATATATCTTCAAAACAAAATGTTGACTTTTTGTTGACTTTTGAAAAGGACCTGTAATGTTTTGATCCATACCTCTCAAATGAAGCATTTTTTGAACATTCTTGTGAGACATGAAGTTGTAGGGAATGGAATTTCCTTGAAAACAAGAGGTGGTGGAAAAATTTCTGAGAAAGTATGAAGAAGTTATGATCAGTAAAAGTTCTGTTGACTTTTCTCAGAGAAACCCTAATTTAGGAAGTTTGACTTTTGAGAAAATCTTGAGTTTTCTTGATGAATCATGATCAACCCTTGATCAAATGATGAATGTAACTTCAAAATGAGGATGTTGACCAAAAATCATGAAGTTTGACTGTATGTTGACCACAGTTGACTTTTTGTCCAATACAACTGATTTTCAACCATCTGAGCAATTGTCTGAGGAAACTTGACTTGTGAAGCTTGAAACTTGACATGGAGAACATTTGAAGCATATTAGGAGGCATGATGAACATTGGAGATGTTGGAAATCCATTTTGATATGAGAATCACCAAACCCTAGTTTGGGTTGATTGTCTAGGAGAGGGTTTGTCTGATCAACCCTTGAGGAATCCTTGAGTATGGATGTATGGAATGCCTTGAGAAGATGGAGGGCAAATTTTGGGGTATGACACAGTGCAAGCATTGTTGGAGCGTTGTTGATTCCTAAATTGGAAGGTAGCATGGATTTAAGATTTTGGTCATTTAACGAGTTGGAGCATCTTGAAAGAGGATGATCAAGAATTATTACGATTGACTTCTCGAAGGATGAGAATCAATGTGAGGATTATTGATGTGGAAGTGTGGTGCAATTTCCTGATGTTTCAGAAGGTGACTGTTAAGTAACAAGGATAATTGCTACGGGATGGAATTTAAGGAGTCACTATGTTCAGCGCTGCTGATGGATTGTGATGTTGCTGTTTAAGTAGCCTTGTGTAAGAGGTCACGGGAGAGTGACGATTAAGTATCAAATTGTTGTAGGCCGTGTTGTGGGATTATTGGTAAGTAATGAAAAGTTGTAAAGTTGTTGGGTTAGTTGGTTGGAATCTTTGAACCGCGAATCATGGTTGGAATGCGAAGAGGAGGATGTGATTCTATGAATAGGAGTATTGGTAACGGTGTAAAGAAATTTTGTTCTGATATTATCATCAGAGGTGTATTAGTATGTAATGTAAGATGTCGGTGTTGGCATGCTTGGATAATTTTGGAAGTTGATGAATTACGATAATTTTGATGACGTAAGCATAAATTTTAAAAGGAACACTGTTGTAGTTGGTCATGATGGTTTACACTTCATTATGATTGTCAGATATCTATTGACAAATTGAGGACTTGATCACCCTTAATCCATTGTTGATAGTTGATGGAATCGTAGTGGAGGATGTAGACTTACATTACTATCTTAATAGTGCGTTAAGTAATGGATTTTATCTCGTAGAGATAATTGCTTTCGAGTTGACGAGAATTAATAAAGGAATATCAATGAAGAAGTTGAGGAATATTGAACAATGCAGCATAGACGGTTTATGTGCAAACTATCGTCGTAGAGTGAGAAATTGAGAACGTTGAAAGAAGATGAGACTAAATTGATAATTACTAATTGTTTAGTTGACCGAGGTTTGAATGAGAACTACTTACTAAGGAGGATAATCAGAGTGGTGCAGCAGAAGCGTGAAGTGCTAGGGTGTTGTGGTTCTCGTAAATTTTGCGGATTCCCTAAGGATGTTATTATAGCTGTGAGTTGATAGTTCGTTGTGCGTATATTTGTTGAGTTAAGCTGTTAAGTTGACATTATAGTGATTCTATTTCGTTGTCATGATGTTGTTGTTGGTTACCATAAGTAAGGAATAATACTCCATAGTATGATGAGGTTGATGAAGTTGGCTATGGTGATGTCACTATGAGAGTCATACGACAAGATGAATAGAGTTGTTGGTGTTTTACGGATGAATAACTTTAGAGTATGAGAGTAAGAATTGTATATGTGTTTGGTGGGAATATATCAATGAAATAAAGACGCGATGTTGTACCAATCAAGTATGAGCAAGTGAAGGTTGCTACTATGTTGTACGACAATTATTTCAGGATGTTGCTAAAAGGGTTGGCAAGGTAGTAACGATTACGTTGCAAGAGTAATTGGAAGATTGAAGCATAAGTATTGGATTTAAGCTGTGATTGAATTGTTGAATCGAGGAATTGGATGCGAATGCGATAATAAGGATGGTTGTGTCGGATAGATTTTCGAGGACGAAAATATTCTAAGTGGGGGAGAGTTGTAACACCCGAAAATTATTTAATTATTTAAATAAAATTATTAAGGATTTATTTATTGGAATTTAGTCAAAGAAGGAATTATCGAAATAATTATAAGGGACATTAACGGATTTATAAGCCGGTTTAAGAGGATTAAATGAATAATCAGTTTAGTCGGAGAATTATTATTATTAGTAGGAACTAATTAATTAAAGTATTTAGTGAATTTTATTATAATGTGAGAAATAGAATGAGAAGTATTATTTAATTGGTCAATAAAATATATGATAGAATAATACTTGAATTATTAAAGGAGTAGAATAAATAATTAATTATTAATAGAGTATTATATTAAGGAGTATTTAAAGGAGTATATAAAGGAAGGATATAATAGAAAATAGGGTTTACGGGAGAAAAGGAAAATTCAAGGAGAAAGTGGAGGCACAAAGGCTAGAAGAGGATTCAAGGAGTGCACAATCGGAACCGGAAAGTAGAAATTTGATCGGAGTTATAACCACCGTCAAATTTAAGGTAAGGGGTGGGGTTCGGATTATATAATCGATTGTAGGATAATTTTTATGTGGGGTTTAGGGCTGCAAAATTACACTGTTAATCGTATTTTCGATGATGAATTGATGTGCTGGAATGAATAAATTGGTTTCCCCGTGTTAAAATATTCTACTATGTGTGGTTATACTGTGTAATTGGTTGCGATATTATTATTCTGCTATGCGTTGATGTTCTGTGCAATTGGTGCAAATTATGTTGGATCGTTGTTGTGGGAGGCGATCGTCCCAGTTGGAAGCAGGGAGAGGAGGCGACCGCCCCCTAAGTGCATGAGGGAGATTGGGACGACCATCCCTTTGGAGGAAGAAGACGGAAAGAATGGATGGAGTGAGGGGAGGCGTCCGCCTCAGCATGGTGAAGAGGGGGAGGCGACCGCCTCAGGTTCCCAGGAGGGGCGCCTCACACCCACCTCTCTTCCTTGCCTTGTTCCTTGTGTCACGTGGCTTGCTGAATAATTGTTTTGTTGACTTATGTTTTGGTAAGTTGGGATAGTACAACGGGACAAGTAATACCATTAGCATTATGAAAATAATAATAGTAGTAGAAGCAAATAATTGAAAACAGGTAGCAGCAATACTCTAGTAGCAGTAGAAATTATACCAGAAAATTAGTATTTAGCAGCAACAAATTATCACAGATAGTGCGAATTAAGCAGTGGAAAGATCAATAAAAAATGTAGAATGATAACGGTGCTGGCATAATTAATTAGTAGGATGTATAGGACTAATTATTAATGTTGCAAGAAACCAAGAACAGTGCAGAAAATTAGACGGTCAGTTGATTTAAGCGAGAAAAAAATTAGTTTCTCGGAATTGGACGAAACTTTACAGAATAGTTCGGGTATATTGGTAGTTAAATAAAACTGCTTGCGTTGAAATTGCGTTGCTTGACTTGCGTACTATCGAAACAAGTTATTTGTCCTAATCGGACAATCCTTTGGATTGTAGGCTTAAATGGCCAAAGTCGTTAATTGTTGTTGAAGTTGAATTTGATCGTGTTAATTATAAATTGTATTGTTGTGGATATTGCTAATTGTTGTTGAAGTTGTTAATTGTTGTTGAAGTTGAATTTGATCATGTTAATTATAAATTGTATTGTTGTTGATATTGCTAATTGTTGTTGAAGTTGTTAATTGTTGTTGAAGTTGAATTTGATCGTGTTAATTATAAATTGTATTGTTGTTGATATTGCTAATTGTTGTTGAAGTTGTTAATTGTTGTTGAAGTTGGATTTGATTGTGTTAATTATAAATTGTATTGTTGTTGATATTGCTAATTGTCGTTGAAGTTGTTAATTGTTGTTGAAGTTGAAGTTGATTATGTTAATTATAAGTTGCATTGTTGTTGACGTTGTTAATTGTTGTTGAAGTCGAAGTTTATACTGTTGATTAAGTTGATGCAGTTAATGCATGATTAAGTTGCTGTTGTTTTAAGTTGTTGTTGATGTTGTGGTCGTTGTATCATACATAGCATGTGCATTATTAAGTTGGCCTGGATTGGCACCACGTTGAAAGTTGAAGGCTTATGCCTTGTTGAAATGCCTCGATAACCTGGCATGATTTTAAGTTGGGAGTTTACTCCAAATGGATCCACATGCATTTGCATTAGTCGAGTCGCATCTGAGTCGCATTTTTATGTTGTCGTTGATTATTGTGTTGTTATGTGGATATCGTACATTGTTGATTAAAGTAGTAATTATTGTATGATTCTTTACCTAGCATATGAATTATCGTACTTTTGCTTATATTTTTCGATATCTCACCCTTTCTATTTTGTTGGCCGTTACCTTTATATTGGTAACGTGCAGGTATCCCAGTCGAAGATTTAGTTGCTGTTAGTTGAAGTTGGGTAGTCGCTCTGATACGTAACACTCGGGGATGAACGCTAGTTGTTTAGTGGTTTTGGATTTGTTGTTGAATAACCATGTTGATACATAAAAAGTAATTGTTAGTTTTAAAATGGTTTTAAAGTTGAAAAGTTGTTATAACTTCCAAATTGAATAATGTAGTTCCGCTGATGTTATATTAATAAAGTTAAACTCATGTTATTTAAAGTTCATCCGAACTTAAGTGTTATGTATCTGTGATAGCATATTTTGTTTAGTTGAATTGTAATACTCCAATTGTTTATTGAAAAGAATTTTGCAACTCTGATTTTCTTAATAATTACCGGGGTAGAATTGGGGTGTTACACTCCCAATACAAGGACCCTCGATGTCCCTTGGAAAGCCTCCTCTTGGGCTCACAATACAAGGACCCTCGATGTCCCTCGGATAGCCTCCTCTTGGGCTTACAATACAAGGACCCACAGACTCCTTAAAAGCATCCCCCTAATCAATAATCAATCTATCCTAGAGATTTAGACATGTATCATCTCTATGTAAGAAGTATCTCATCTATAGCATCACATACAAATCAACAATTTTTCAAACATGTTTCAAAACAAACACTTTTTCAAAATAAAACATCTTTCTTAACTGTAAGTGGCAACGCTTGTACACTCAAGCAAAACGCCCAATGCTTACAATGAAAGATTCAACATTTTTCGAACATCTTTCTTAACTTGTAAGTGGTAACGCTTGTACACTCAAGAAAAACACCTAACGCTTACAATGAAAGATTTAAACAATCAAATCTTCAAAAATGTATGTGCTAAAATGGATTAGATACATTTTTCATTAAGATGACACTTGTCATTGTCTCTTAATATCTTTGCTTCCACTAGCACATAAGTGGGAACTACGATTGCTTTAACTTTCTCAACCTCCTTTTGAGAATATTTAGGCACAAGGTCTCACCCATGGAGAGTATACTTCTTTCTCCCTCAAACCAAACAAACCTTAGTTCTGTTAGAACATGGTTTGGTTCTACAGTTATCTTAGAAGTTTTGATGATAACAAGTATTGTTGATGACGTTTATGTTCTGACCCTGTTCAATAAATATTTTATTTAAGACATTGTTATCTTCTAATTCGTTATTAAAGTATGCAGATGATGTTCTGATCCTGAATGTAGAAGAAGAACAAGTTACAAGTTTGAAGACATAAGAAGTTCTAGTATTTTGTAAATGAAATTCTAAAGCTTCTTCAAGACTATCACGCTCATTAGAAGAAGTTCTGATTATGACAAAACTTATGAAAGCACCATGCTGCACTACAATCTCTGATTCCTATATGCTGGCTACTTAGCTCTGATTCTAATGCGTTACAAAAGTCAAATGGAAATATTCAAGTAACTTCTGTTTTTAGATAGGATCTATATTTAAGGAAAGGAGAACTTATTGCATTTATCAAATTCCTTTTGCAAATTCTGATGACTCCCAACAGTTCAAAAGTAACGCCTATATAAACAAGTATCATCTTCATGTTTCGTCTCCGAATCTTTCTCACGCAAAAACAACACTCAAGATTTCATCTGATATTACTTAAAGTTGTTTTATATTTTCATTGAGTCTAAATAGTGTATACATCACAATTGTGATACAGCTTTTAAGAAGCACTGTAAACACATATCTTTTTCTGTAAGTTGTTGATACCTTGAGAAACCAAGTTGTGGTTTATCTCAAGAAAACAAAGGCCTCGTTGAAATAGTGGATTAAGACCTCGTTGAGAGAGGAAAATCACCTTGACGGGTGGACTGAAGTAGTTTAAGTTCAAACAAACCAGGATAAAAATAATTGTGTCAAATTGTTTTAATTTAGAAAAACCCAATTCAAACCCCCCTTTCTTGTGGTTCTCAACCTTCAAGTTCCCTTATGTCCGAGCTACAGATGCTCTGATTCCCACTAGGGGATATGTATGCAGAGGATCCCAATGATCTTTGCGAGCATAATAATAACAAAATTTAGGTTCCTGCCTAACCTACCTTTCTTAAATACCATAGGAGAAACTTTCCCGAAATAGCATAGAAAATAAAACACACAAACATACAAAATATGCATTAAAAAGTTCCTATAGAAAACTATAAATATATAGGGTGCTAATACCTTTATTTTATATAACCAACCCTCTTACCCTGGTTTCTCCCCAATGCGTTACGTCTAGTTCACGCTAGTCGCATAGCATATCTTATTTAGGGTATTTCAGCTTTCCCCTTTTCCAACTTTTTTCTTATTTGAAAACAATAAAGCTTAGTGCTCGCGGCATCTTTTAAAACAAAAAAAATCAAAAGAGTAAATCTTTTTGAGCCTGAGATTCGAATTCTGATTTGATTCCCTCGTTTGTCACTTTTTACCGCAAACACTTTGTTCTCAGGATCAACAGGTCTGAGTTCCCTGATTAAAGTCTAGCGTTATCCTAGTCTTCTTTTTCCTTGTTGTTTCCCCTGTTCTCGGGAGAAACATGTTTGCGTATCATGTTTGAAGTCTAGCGTTCTCCTAGTCTTCATTTCTTTGTGTCCCGTGGTTCCAAGTGCACCATCTTCCTTTTTCTTTCGGGGTCTGGCCAGCGTTTCTAGCCCTCGCACTTATCTGTGTTAACAAAAAAATTGGAATTCAGAGTGTAAATTTTTTAGTTCATATTTGTATTCAATCACCTTTTACCTCATCGCTTGGAAGGCAAAATTCCAACCTCGCTCTTGGGTTAAAGGATGATTGAATAGGGGCAGCTGTTGTACCCTAAAATTTACCCTCTTCATTTTTTATATTTGTGGCATATAGTTTCATTATCATAAACATACATGCATAGCATTGACCATGTGGTTACTAGGGTTGTGATATCTCAAATTAAGGAAGAAACTGTGCATTTCAGCCATCTCAGGTTATTTCGAGCCAAAGCTGATATTTGGTTTAATGCATTTTGATCCCTCAAGTTGACCCGTTTTTTTCCAGTTGGGATTTGTTTGATGACTTGGCAAGGGGATATTTAGTCATGTCATACATTCTAAAATTAAATAATTTTATATTATTCTAAAAACATTAAAAATTATTATTTTTTATATTAAAAAAAATATGTTAAATAGAATTGGGGATGAAAACGTGCCTTAATTAACATATTTTTTCAATATAAAAAAATAATTTTTAATATTTTTAGAATAATATCAAATTATTTAATTTTAGAATATATGACATGGCTAAAATTCCCCTTGCCAAGTCATCAAACTCACAGCCAGATGGAGGGGGACTACAAAAATCCCAACTCTGGTAAACTTGAGGGACCAAAAACCTGCTTTTAAACTAGGGGGCCGTTAACTTCAGAATTTTGAAACTAGGGGGATCAAAAGTGCATTTAAGCCTTGATATTTTTTGGTTTGTATGGTTGACGTAAGATTTTCTGGTCAGAAGTTCATTTTGGTTTGGTTATACATGCATTAGAATTATATCAATATGTTCTTCAGTTTATCTGTTCTATCAGAGGCCGTTTCGTCAAGAAAAAGATTTTATTTGTTCATTTTTCAATAAAAGTGAATTTTTGGTTTTTGGTGCGTTTCGGGTTGTTATACCCCAAAATTTGCCCTCCTACTTCTCAAGACAATTCACATCTCCATACTTAAGGATTTCACATGGGTTGACCAGACAAACCCTCTTCTAAGCAATCAATCCAAACTAGGGTTTTGATTCTCTCAATTCAGAATGAATTTTCAAGGCTCCAAGTGGTCATCATACCTCATCATATGCTTCAAGGGATCACCATGTCAAGTTTCAAGCCTTACAAGTCAAATTTGCTCATCCAATTGCTCAGATGGTTGAAAATCAACTATATTGGATAGAAAGTCAATTGTGGTCAACATACAGTCAAACTTCATAATTTTTTGTCAACATAAATACTTTGAAGTAATATTCATCATTTGATCAACGTTTGACCATGATTCCTCAAGGAAAGTTAAGATTTGACCAAAAGTCAAAGCTTCTAAATTAGGCTTTTTTAGACAAAAGTCAACAGAACTTTGACCAAGCATAACTTTCACATACTTTATCAGAAATTTTTCCACCAAAACTCATTTTGAAGGGAATTCAATTCTCTACAACTTCATGTCTCACAAGCTTTGGCCAAAAATGCTTCATTTGGAAGTTATGGATCAAAACATTACAGGTCCTTTTGAAAGTCAACAAAAAGTCATCTTTTTGCTAAGAAGTGTTCATGAACATGGAAACTTAAATGAAGATGAAACCAAAAAGAGTGTTTAAAGGACATCTTGAGCTTTCTAAAAAGTCTAAAAACACTCAAAAATGTTAAACATTGTGCAAGATACAAGTTGGGCAAGTTGGGCATTTTTGAGGAGGTGCATGAAGAAAAATACTTGAGAAAATCAAATTTTCTCTAAATGGGCCTAACTTTTCTTGGTTCAAACTTGTTTCTTATCTGAATTAGATCCTCCAAGCCCAAGGCCACGCCTTTTATCTTTTATTTTTATTTATTTTGAATTTTTATTCGTTTAAATTCAATTTAATTAAAATAAAATATATAAAATCCAAACATTAAGTGCAAGGATTGTTTTTCAACATTCTTGAGGTCCAAGCAAACCAATTAATAAGAATATTTCAAAAATATTGGATATTGGCAAGAGAATTGATTGAAATTGGCTCAAAAAAGGCAAAATATGGTTTGATTTCAATCAAATATTTTCACAATGATGAGAATATATTTTTTCATTGATTATTGATCTGAATCCATTCACTATATATATGTTATGATCCCAACAACTTGGAGGACGAAAATTCATGCCTCAAGAACCCTAACCTAAGTGCAAAAATCTGTGCATTCCAAGCAAGTGGCAGTCAGGTTTTTGCTCCGATTCAGTCCATTCTAAGTCTTGCAACACATTCCTGGTGATCCTCTGATCGATTCTAGATACTCACAAGCCATTAAAACACTCAGAACCCAGAAATCAAATTCACGGTTTGCACACTTTTCTTTTAAATTTGATTTTGTACATACATGCATATTTAACACGATTTGATTGCATATTTGTGATTAGAACAATGTTTCGAAGCTGCCTGGATGATTTGATTAAGTTTAGGTACATGAACTGAGAAACACCATGGCTAGGGTTTATGAACTTTGAATTGGGATCCTTTGATACAGGAAAAATTGGACCAAACCATGGACATCATCATGCTCAGAGGATCAAATTCGGTCGATCCATGTCCTCAGAGTTAATTTTTATTTCGTATTTTGAGTTTTGTAAATTTGTAGGTCCTATAACTACAGACAAAATTCGTAGGTATAAGTTACCCACGGAAAAGTCGTGGGTAAGGCCGTCACTAAATTCAAATCGGAGAAGAAGAAGAAGAAGAAGAAGCCTTCGTTTAATAAGGCGCGTTTTTCTTTTAATTAATTTTTAGAAAATTGCTTTGCTTATAATCTATTTCGTTCGTTATGCTAACATAAATGCAGGCTAGCTCAGATGGTTAGGGCGCGTGCGTGTGAGGGAGAAGACTAGGGTTCGATCCCTAGCTCTTACATATATTTTTAATGCCTTGCAAAACTAACTTCTGTTTTCTTATTTTCACATTTTCCATTATTTTCTTTTTCTATTTATTTTCTTTTCAAACATTTTTCTAAAATACTACAAAAATCATTAAAAAAAATTGCATTTATGTCAAAAAAATACTTATTTAATTTTTGACATCAAAATAAATCATTTTTTCACTTATATTTTAATTAATTGTTAATTAATCATAAATTAGCTTTTAATTACTTTTTCCACATTAAAATTAATCCAGAAAATTCCCAAAAAATATTTTCTTCATAATATTAGGTTTACTAACCTTAAAAGCATTTTTCTACTAATTTCGAAAACATTTTCACTAACATTTTCTTATTATTCTGACTATTTACATTATTTCGCATTTACAATTCTAGAAAAGATGTATAGGTCGCAAAGTTTTGTTCTGTAATAGCGTAGATTTACATTTTCTGTCTTTACTTTCCGCACTCCTATTATATATCTTCCCCAAAGCCATGTAAGAGTGTAGGATTTACGTTTTCGCACTTTTACATTCTGCACTTTACTTTCCTGTACATATATCTAGCTGCTAGTAATTAGGGTTTGCATGCTAAGACTAAAATCAACCCTAGATCACCTCTAATTCAAGATAAATATCTGAATACAACACACTCTTTGCACTCACTCACACCTTAGGTTATCCTCTCTTGTTGCCTTTCGGATACATGGTCATGTCCCTCGAACGTAGGGATATCTTAGCTAAGACGCTCACGAATAATATCATCACAATCCCTTCAATTCAAAGATCATAGTCCCTTGATGACCCTCGATTGTTGCCTACGAAAAGTGATGATTGTCCCTACGAATATGCTAAGGTATCCCTACATGTTTCCTTCTATGACCATACGATGACCCTACAAACGTCCCTTTACATCCAACGAATAAGATTACCTACCAACTAATGGTATGGATAGCCTTATTCTAAAGGAAGCAAAATAACATGGAAACGAGCATTCTGAGTAGGTAATAAGACTCTTTTTCTTGCTCCAATCAATTCAAAAATACTTTTCACACCTCACACTATTTTCAAAACTTTTCAAACACTTTGTATACATTCCAGCGTGAATCATTACAAAGTTAAATACTTTTTTCAAAACAAAACATTTCCAAACCCTTCGTATACATTCCAGCGAGAATCATTACGAAGTCATAGAGAAATGCCTTTCAAAAACATATTTTCAAACACACACACAGAAAGCAAATTTCAAAGTGAGCTAAGAAATTAAGAGCCCATAGATAACTACGGATGGAAAGGGTGCTAATACCTTCTTTTTTCATAATGGCCTCCCATAGTCAGAATCTAACGAAGGTCATTTCCTGTTCTTTTTGCCTTCCCTTAATTGGATAAAAGAAAATTCAATGGCCACTCTTGTTTTCCGCAACATTTGCGATAAAACGCAAAACAAACAAGTTAGTTCTCCCACCGTGTTACACGAGTGCTTTGGAAGGCATAACCCTCAGTTCATTGGGTATTTTCGAATGATTTTCAACTGGCGAGTCCCTCTCCACATTATCTCCAAACTTTCGCTCTCAGGTTGGGAGCTAAGTGTGTGAAGAAAGTCTCCAGAAAAGTCAACAGAAAGTCAAAGTTTGACCAGATGGATTTTTGGTCAAAAATATTGTCAAAATTCGGGATTTGAGAAAATGTGGTCATTTGTTGAGAAAAGCCGGAAGAATCAGATAAAAATGAGATTTCTTGCATTTTAAGTAATCTTGTACTTAGAAATTTTTCTAAGTTTTAAGAACTTTATGTGCACGGAGCCATGTTGTCGATTCCGTATCTCATTCGTTTATGGTCGAAAGCTCATAAATTTGGAACCATTGTAAAGAGCATATTTCGTACTTCAAATTTTCCCTTATGAGGATTTCTTTGAAAATGCCCGGATTTCGAGTTATGGGGCTCCGAAGTTTGAAGTTTATACTTAGTGAAATTTTGAGTGTCTTTTAACATGGCCAAGTGCCCGACTTCAGAGGTATTTTACACGTGTTTCGAAGCATCATTTCATGTCAAATTCAAAATCAAAGTTGTTCATTTCGCGGAAATCTACAACTTTGCTGAAGAAATCGAATTCATTCTGGACTCAGATCAAAAGTTACGAAGCTCAGAAGTTATAAATTTATCATGTGTGCAAAGTCTAACACTTTGTGAAATTTTGCTGAAGTTTTCACATGGTCGATCGACAACTTCGGTGTCAATTTTCATATAGTTCGTGGCTCAGTTTCAGAAAAAGCTCAAAATGAAAGTTGTTAATTTCATGGCAGTCTATAGATTTTCCGAAGAAGTCAAATCCATTTGGGATGCGGATCAAAAGTTACGAAGCCCGAAAATTATGAGTTTGTCATAGTTACAATGCTCGACACTGAAATTTTTTGGAGTGCTTTCCAATATGGTCAAGCTAACGACTTTGGGTTCAATTTGCCGAAGGAATCGAATTCATTCGGACTTCAGATCGAGAGTTATAAGGCGGTAAAGTCATGGAAAAACATTCGATAAATTTTTACCGACGTTGCTGGCATTTTAGCAATTACTTTCTCTGAACTTCGAGGCAATTTTTAAGCTTGTTAAGGGCATCGAATCGAGAAACTTTCAATATGAAAGTTGTTCACGAAAATCTGTTCTCCAATTTTGATCTTTGTACTTTTTCCCAAAGAGCTTTATATTTCAATCTATCGAATGTGAATGGGGTAAATGTGGCAAACACGGATGAGATTCTTACTTTCCATAAGTGGCCAAACAACGTGTAACTCTAAATGTATCATGGGGAATTCGCTATGAATAATGATTGGATTTCGAAACGTACAGGATGGCAAGAGAGGATAACGGAAATGTAACAAACTTGCTCGCTCTCTTTTTCACCATTCACAAGCTCGTTCTTTTCGGTTTCTCACAACATTTTTCTTGACAACCACTACTCTCCATCACCGGATTCACTCTCTTTCTCGTCCATTCACGCTAACCACCATCTAACACCATACAAGAAATTACAAAAACTGTTACGAAAACCTTCCTCTCTCTCTTCCGTAACAACTTTCTTTCACCACCATAATCACCTCTTCATCTTTTCTCCAGCACAACCATTCTCTCATCCACGATCCACCGCGCAACAAAAAAGAAGGAGCCTCCACTGTATAATCTTCTTCGTCTTCTCGGTGACTTGAGAAAGAGCTCGCTAAGCCCTTTATTTGGTTAAGCTCGGAGCAAGATTCAGTATGGATCCCGTTCTATTCCCACCGCCAGATTCAAACATTCGCCAATTTCTATTCTCTGAGTTTTAAAAGCCTCTAAGATTCGTCTTTGTCGTCTGGAATCAAAGTGTAAAGAGTTGAAGTTTTCCAAAGATCCGCTCCATATTTGTGATTCCTTGCAAGTAAGTTATTTTGAAACTTTCGTGCCGTTTATGAATCTTTCACGTGAGAATCATGTCAACGAATCATGTTGCTCTATCCGCGACTAGGTGTAGCATTAAACACATAGTTTGTGAATTTTCCGTTTGCGCGTTAATGTTTCGTGGCAAGATTTTGTGAATTCGAGGTCACGTTCAGCAAGAATTGAGGCCAGATTCGTATTCCTCATAGAATTTCGATCAAGAAGATCACCTTTTGTTCTAGTTTCCGAACACTATGACAGTCGACGGCGAGTGAGGTGCCAGAGAAGACGGTGGCTCCGTCGTGCTTCAACTTTTCCATCGGCGTGGCCTTTCCTTGTTGTCTCATGTGTTTTTTTCAATAACCAGGCATATTGCGCCATGTGTCCCTTTTTTATATATATAAAAATCAGAATCATTTAAAATATGTGACCAATTGATATTAAAACATACATACACATAGATTCCAACGTGACATGAAGCTAGGGAAAAATAAAATTTTCTTTCATTATTAAAACTTGGATCATATGACTAAATAGATTGGGTTTAGATGTATTTCGGATTGGGCTTAGATTCATTCTAGTTGATACTCCGAAAACTGTACTTTGTACCCCCACAGTTAATCCTGTACCCCCACACTTTTTTAAAAATGACAATTTTACCCTAATTATAATTTAATTATTTTACTATTTGACTTTTATCATTTATGGAAAAAAATTTAACAGTCCAGAAAAACACTTCCGAAACACTTCCAGCAAGTATTCCGGTATGTAAAAACACAAACCGGAACAGTTTTAAAATGTGTTCCGGATTTCACAAAAACCATTTCGGAACACTTTGTGCAAGTGTTTCGGAATGAATGCCAAATTGTATAACAAACCGGAACACTTTTAGAAAGTGTTCCGGAATGGTTTTTGTGAAATTCGGAACACATCCTAAAAGTATTCCGAAAAAAGACAACAAAAAAATAAAACCGGAACACTTTAAGAAAGTGTTCTGGTTTGGTAAAATTTTCGGAACACTTACTTGATGTGTTTCGGAGTGCTTTTTTGTGAACCGGAAGACTTGGCCAAAGTGTTCCGGAATGCAATATATTTGGAGAGAATTCGGAACACTTCTAGAGGAGATGTGAAAAATGAAATTTTTTTTTAAAATCTTATGCTTTTTATATGAGGGTATTTTCGTCAAAAAATTACTGTAGCGGGGGTACAGGTTGAAATGTGGGGGTACAAAGTGAAATTTTCTCATACCCCCTGCATTTTGGGCCTTAGCGCCAGAATAAGAAGTTTTAGTTCAATTCTAAAATTCAGTTTTACACCTCCCTGTTTCCATCTACATAATTCAACGTATGTCCAATTTTGCTTTCGATTTCGATTCTATCGACTTACAAAAAATAAATAAAAATAATTTTCTGACATTTTAACATCTTAGGATATTTTTGATATTTTTTGTGAATTTTTAACAATTAATTTCCATTAGTTTTTAGTCGATTTTCGATAACATGCGCGGAAATGATTTTTTCTACCGCACTTCAAATTTCTTTTTTGCATACGATGCTTAATACTTGTACTAACCCTTAACCAACTTCTTGACTAATATGTTGACATGTTTAGGTATTTTACACCTTGGTTTGTAATTCGTAATCGAGTCATATGGTTAGGGTACCACGACAACTAATCCTTAGAGTGACGATTGATTGTTTAGACTTAGTTTTGCGCATAATTTTGCTTCAACCATGATTTTTCTTGTACATTTTGTTTGAGGTCAACCATTAGGTGTTAGCTACTGACTTGTAGAGTTCTAAACCTAGATTAATTCAATACTTACTCAATTTCCAAGTTTCGATTATGTTGCATTGTTTAAAAGCATGTTTCTCCTTTGTCATTCGAATTGACTAGTTGATAGAGTTTAATACCATATGTTTCTTAGAAACTTTAGGACATTTTCTCTCAATTTAATTGTAGCTAGATATAAGCCTCATCTTAGGGTTGTAAATAGAACTTTAAAGCTAACCTTTAGTAGTTTAAATATTAAGAACTAATTTGATAATTGTATAGTTCTCTTTGCATAATTAATTGTAAATCTTTTCCTCTACCTTAGAGAGATGTTTAGGTAATCATTAGGATGGGTAGTTTCTGCCCCCATTAGGAAGTTATACTTCTTGCCTCGATTTCTGTGTGAATAATGTATTGTAGGTCATTCTAGTGTAGATTTTTTGTTTCTAACTTCTTTAGATCTCTAGTAGTGCTTAGATTTTCATTTGAGGGCTATTGTGATGGATTTAGCTCAATTTCGATATCGTTCATGGGGTATTTTGCATTATATGTGTGTGGATGACCTATTTTCCATTCTCATGTTGCTATACATGTTTACATTCCATTTCCTCGCATTTGGATTATATTTTGACTTACGATGTGAGCATGCAACTATATTCTTGTCTCCTTGTTTTTTTTTTTTACGTGTTTGTTACATGTGCGAGGTACATTGAGCTTTTACATTTGATTTAGATGCGCAAGATGTGTATCTCTTGATTGCACATATGCGTGTGCATTTTATTGTCTGCATTATTAGTGTTCTCCTTTCATGCAGGTTATGTGGTTGATTCGGGATACGCGTGACGCGTATCTTCTTTCTTGCACATATGTGTGTGCATTCTATTGTCTGCATTGTAAGTGTTCTCCTTTCATGCAGGTTATGTGATTTATTCAAAATACGCGTGACGCGTATCTTCTTGCTTCCACATATGTATGTGCATTCTATTGTCTGCATTGTTAGTGTTCTCCTTCCATGCAGGTTATGTGATTGATTCGGGATACGCGTGACGCGTATCTTCTTGCTTGCACATATGTGTGTGAACTCTATTGTATGCGTTGTTAGCTTTCTCCTTTCATGCAAGTTTACTATCGTCTTTCTTGCAAACATGTGTGTGCATTCTATTGTCTGCATTGTTAGCGTTCTCCTTTCATGCAACTTTTTTATTTCTTGCTTGCACACATGCGTGTGCATTCTATTGTCTGGATTACAATTTTGTGCAGGTTTATTTGCCTCGGATATGTGCGACCTACACATTTCAATCATGCCTCCGCGCATTACTCACTGGTTTATTTTATTGCTTTATGGCAATACTTGAAGTTTTCTAGAGTATTTCTAGTTTGCTTTAGCTTTACGGATTGTTATCTGTTTCGTATTTTCTATACCTTTTTATTCCATTCTTTTACCTCTTTTATAGAGAGCATGAGAAGTAGGGTTTTCCGGTTTTCTTTTTCCATTAGATGTAGGAATAGAGATGCACGATAGGGCTTCCGTAGTTGGAGCATGTTCGAGAACCCCTCTAGTTTATTTATAGACCCGTTTAGGGCAATGTAGTTTGCTACTTGTGTTTGGTTTGTTTAAAGTCTTCCTCCGTGCATAGGGAGGCGCTTTCGGTCGTGTGTTTACTTTTGTGCTTGTATAGGTCAAGAGTGGTTAAGCAAAAAGCTAAGCGGTACAGCCAAGCAAAGTCTCGCTTTGATAAGATCTATAGGTGTTGTATGTGATGATGATATGACGGGCACGCGAAAAGGGTTCGCAATCAACCCCTGTACAGTTCTACTCTGTGTCAGCTCAGCACACGTGAATCGTGTTTCTTAATTTATCGAGTCAATAATAAAAGTGGCAAGATTCTTAGGAATCAAATGGTTGGATCCTAGTTGACTTTGGTATACTCGTTACCGTCACAGGATATGGGACTTCCTTCTTCTCCTGTGCATGTGTGAATCATTTGTTTGTGAATTGCATTGTGTGTGTGTTTCTTCCAAAGCACTTGTTTGTCTAATCCCTTCACATCCCATGGTCGTCTGTAACACGGTGCGAGAACGGACTTGTTTGTTTTGCATTTGATCGCAAATATTACGGATATCAAGAGTCGCCACCGGCTTTTCTTTTATCCAATTAAGGGAAGGCGAAAAGAACAGGAAAAGACCTTCGTTAGATTCTGAGTAAGGGAGACAGTTATGAAAATGGAAGGTATTAGTACCCTTTCCATCTGTAGTTATCTACGGGCTCTTAATTGCTTAGCTCACTTTAATTGTTTTTGTGTGTGTGTGTATTTGAAAAGAATTTTGAAAAGGCATTTCGCTTTGACTTTGTAATGATTCACGCTGGAATGTATACGAAGTGTTTGGAAATGTTTTGTTTCAGAAAGGACTTTGTAATGATTCACGCTGGAATGTATACAAAGTGTTTTCAAATGTTTGAAAAATGTGAAGTGTGAAAAGTGTTTTGATTGAGCAAGCAAAAGAGACTTATTTTACGCACTCAGAACGGTCGTTTCTGTGTTATTTTGCTTTCCTTTAGAATAAGGCCATCCATACCTTTGGTTGATAGGTAACCTTATTAGTTGGATGTAAAGGGACATTCAAAGGGACATCGGATGGTCATAGAAGGAAACTTGTAGGGATATCCTACCATATTCGTAGGGACGATCATCACTTTTCATAGGCAACAATCGAGAGAAAAGATCATATATTCGTAGGCAACATCGAGGGACTATGATCTTTTAAGTCGAAGGGACTATGATGATATATTGTAGTCAACCGTGCTAAGATATCCATACGTCTGAGGGACTTGACCATTATTCGTAAGGCAACAAGAGAGGATACCCTAAGGTGGGTGCAAGTGTGAAGAATGTGTTGTATTCAGATATTTTATCTTTTGATTAGAAATGATCTACATTGTTTTTAATCTTTCCATACACGCCTAATTACTAGCAGTTAATAGGTGCGAAAAATAAATTGTGGAAATATAAAGGTCATACGCTATTACATGGCTTTGGGGCAGATAAATAATAGGAGGTGCAGAAAGTAAAGGCAGAAATATAAATCTACATTATTACATGAAAACAAACTTGCAACCTATACATGCTTTCTAGAATTTAAATGCAAAAGAAATAAAAGAAAATAAACTAAATCCTAATATCTTTGGTGTTTTTGAAAATATAATGTTAATGTGAGAAAAAACTTAATTCTAATTGATTTTAATAAAAAAAAGATTTAATGAAAATTATCCTAAATTAATCTAAATAAGTTAATTAAAAAGCATGGAGGAAATTATTTGTGAAATTACCTAATTAAACTAATTATTTAACCTAATTACTAATTAATTAAATTAAATTAAATTAAAGGGAAATAAGAAAAGCAGAAAAATAAATAAAACAAAAAAATCATCAGAGCTTCTGACGGAAGCTGCCTCAGAAGGCAAGCCTTTTGTGAGTGGCGCGCCTTGGGCACCCAGAAACTGGAGTTTTTGGGGAGAATCCTGATGAGCGTGTCCAGAAGCTGGAGCTACTACATGTGGAAGGGTCCAGAAGCTCGGGCTTGTGGAGATTCTGCTGCTTGGGACGTCCAGAAGCTGGAGCTTCTGGAGAATTTGGTGCTGGAAACATCTAGAAGCTGGAGCTTCTGGGAGATCTGGTGATGGAAGGGTCCAGGAGTTGGGGCTTCTGGAGATTCTGGATGGGATGCCCAGAACCTAGCTTCTGGGGGGTCTGTTGTTGAAGGGGATCCAGAAGTTGGAGCTTCTGGGGGTGATGCCTCCTCTGGGGATCCAGAAGTCGGATCTTCTGGAGGCAGTGCTTCTGAGGGGTCCAGAAGTTGGCACCAAAATATGCGAAGGGTGTCATCTTTGTTTGAATTTTCAAACCTTTACCCACGGTTCTGTTTCGTCACTATACCCCTGCAAGAAATCAAAACTAAAAAATACGCAACATAAATCAGTTATGAGACCATGGATCAACTCGGTTTGATCCCCTGAGTGTGATAGGATCACTGGTTTCCTCCAATTTATCATATTTTGGAAATCCCTAATTCGAGCTCATGAACCCTAGCAATGGCAGATTCTTATTCCTGTGCTAAAACTCAAATCAAACAGTCCAGAAAGTTTACAAACATCAGTCTAAACACAAATATGCAATCAAATCGTAATAAAAATGCATGAATATATGAAATCAATTTTTAGTTTTTAATGTGCAAACCGTGATTCTATTCTTATGATTCTGGACGTCTGGATGCTAGGTGAATGGTTGGATCGATTCAGAGGACTCCCATGAACGTGTTAGGATGCTTGGAATGGCATGAATCGAGCTGAAACTCTGGCTGCATGTTGCTTGTATCACACAGTTTTCTTGAGCTTAGTTAGGATTCTTAAAGCTGCCAAAAAACCTCCTTAGGGTTTAGAAATCCTTTGAATTTATAGAGGATGGATTCAGGTTGAGCATTGATGAGAAAATATATCCCATTCAATGAGAGTATATTTGATTCGCCAATCTTGTCAATCTCGATCAAATTTTGCCAATCTTTTACCAATCACTTGCCAATCACTCAATTTCGAATTTCAGGCCATTTAAAAGGTACTCTTGGACCTCAATAATGTCAAATATACAGCCTTGCATTGATTGATTTATTTTTTGCTATTTTATTTTAATTAAATTGACTTTAATGAATAAAAAATCAAAATAAATAAAATAAAAAGCTCAAGGGCGTGGCATTGGGCTTGGAGGTTCTAATTGTGATTAGAAACAAGTTTGAACCAAGAAAAGATAAGCCCATTTGGAAAAAAAAATGATTTTCTCAAGTATTTCTCTTTATGCACCTCCCAAAAAATGCCCAACTTGCACAACTTGTATCTTGCTCAATTTTTAACATTTTTGGGTGTTCTTGGACTTTTTAGAAAGCTCAAGATGTCATTTAAACAGACCTTTTGGTTTCATCTTCATTGAAGTTTCCATGCTCATGAACACTTCTTTGCAAAAAGATGACTTTTGTTGACTTTTAATAGGACCTGTAATGTTTTGATCTATAACTTCCAAATGAAGCATTTCCAGCCCAAGCTTGTGATACATGAAGTTGTATAGAATTGAATTCTCTTTAAAATGAGTTTTGATGAAAAAAATTCTGATAAAGTATGTGAAAGTTATGCTTGGTCAAAGTTCTGTTGACTTTTGTCTGAAGAGCCCTAATTTAGAAACTTTGACTTTTGCTCAAATCTTGATTTTTCTTGATGAATCTTGGTCAACCCTTGATCAAATGATGAATATTACTTCAAAATATTGGTGTTCACCAAAAATTATGAAGTTTGACTGCATGTTGACCACAGTTGACTTGTTGTCCAATACAACTGATTTTCCGCTATCTGAGCCATTGGATGAGCAATTTAGACTTGTAAGGCTTGGAACTTGATATGGTGATCCCTTGAAGCTTATGATGAGATATGATGACCACTTAAATCACTGGAGATCCATCTTGACTTTAGAGGAGCAAAACCTTAGCTTGGATGGATTTCTTAGAAGAGGGTTGTGTCTAGTCAACCCTTATGAAATTCTTGAGTTATGGAGTTATGGAGTGTCTTGAGAAGTAGGAGGGAAGATTTTGGGGTATAACAGTTTCCCCTGTTCAATCTTCTTGTACCGGAAAGGTTAGATTGGTATGCTTGCCTTTCGTGACCTGGAGGTAGAAGATGATTGAACACTCGAGTACACCTAATAATTTGCACTCGTTGTTGCATGGAATGGGCTTATAGATGCCATTAGGAAAAGTTGATGCTGGAGAGTGAGTCGTACGCTAGACCTTGCATTCGTCTTTTGGATGAGATAAATATCGGAGATGGGCTTAAGGATGCCATCCGGAGAGATGAAGATGTGTAGTCGGAGATGGGCTTAAAGATGACATTCGGGGCGGTTGATAATAAGAGAGAGTCAGAATAAACCTTTGTCTGGGCTGTCAGAATGTAGATAGTTTTCCCGTCTTGTTTCGGGTGTTACTCTATGATTTGTTTCTTGGAAATAATTTGCATGGTCGTTCAGATGGTTCTCCCGTCTTGTTTCGGGTATTAATCTTTTACCTTTTATTTGGAAAATAGTTGTTACCTGTTGGGGAAATTTAACTAGAAAGGATATGATTAGTGTTATGCGGATTATGATGCATGCGAGTATATGATAATGCTTGTGAATACACATTGTATGAATTTTATGTATAATGCATGAATGTAGATGTTATGGTATTTCAAAACATATCCAACTTGAAGAAGATAGGAAAGTTCTGCTGGAGATTTCTGATGTCCGCTTGGGTATAGGGTTGTTGGAAATCCTGGCTGGGGAAAAAAAGATGATTCAGATTCCTCCGATGCACTATCTGACCAAGTTTCGATTCTGGATATTAGTGTTGCTGGAAGAATAATAATGATTGAGAGATACTCGGCTAGGGGTCTTATCGCGAATGATTATATTGTCCATAGACCCTACTGGGGATAACGTGATGAAGTTGATAGGATCACTGCTCAGGGACTAACGTGATGAAGTTGATAGGATCACTGCTCGGGGACTAACGTGATGAAGTTTAATAGGATCATTGCTCGGGGACCAACGTTATGAAGTTTGAAGTATCACTGCTCAAGGACTAATGTGATGAAGTTTGATAGGATCACTGCTCGGGGACTAATGTGATGAAGTTTGAAGTATTGGAATACTGTTGGGAGAAGATTGTAGCACTTCGTTGGAGAAGATTTGCCTTTGTAGTGAGAGCGACGTCTCTGTGGGGATTAATAATCATGTGGATGTATTTCTTGTGAAAGTGACTCTGTGGGGATGTATTGGTGACTTTATTCATTATGTCAATTCCTAGAGCCTGTAGTAATTACTGTTTCTGTTCGCTTTACATATGTTTGTGAACAGATGTTTATTGTCAGGTGCATATAATCATTCAAAGAAATCATTGGACTTTATGCAAAAAACAATAAAATTAGAAAAGGAATTTGCATTAAATTTGAAAAAGTGGCCTATAGTTAGGCAATTTGTATACAAGAGACGAACATCCTAGTAAGAGGAAATTTTCGGAATAGTAAAAAGTTATGCGGAAACAATCTCGTCGAGTTTCAACTATGCTATTGCTCATATATTTTCGACTATCTCATCTCCTTGTTGTTAGAAAAAAATGATTGAACTAATTTGCGCCATTCGAATCTTGAAGCTGATAGTAGTGTAGCCTTGTAAGTAGGTGATATGGATGATACATAGTCGTACGCTTAAATCCCTAACTTTTGCCTAGACCGCTCTTTCGGGTTTTCAGTCTACTGAGATACCCTTTTTTGCTCAAGCCACCTTTGCAGGTTTTCAACTTTCCTGGTGTACATTTTTTTTGTATATCCTTAACTTTTGCCCGAACCTTTTGGTTCTCCAGGATGCCCTTATTTTTGCCTAGGTCGGTCGACCTAGCGGGTCTCGTTCATGCGTAGTATTTTTTGACTACGTCTGCGTTCACAGGGTATGGGAAGTCTTCTCCATCCATAGTTCTTAGTATCATAGCTCCGTCGGAAAATACTGTTTTAACTACAAATGGTCCCTCATAGGTGGGAGTCCATTTGACCCTGGGATCACCTTGTGGAAGGATGATACGCTTGAATACTAGATCACCGACTTGGTAGACTCGGTGCTTGACATTCTTGTTGAATGCTCTGATCATTCGCTTCTAGTAGATCTATCCATGGCAGATGGCTGCGAGCCATTTTTCGTCGATCAAGTTGATTTGGTCAAGGCGAGTCAGGACCCATTCGTCTTCGCCCAATTTTGTGTCCTGGAGGACTCTGGTTGAAGGAATCTGAACCTCGATGGGTAGGACTGCTTCCATACCATATACAAGAGAGAAGGGGGTTGCCCCTGTAGATGTTCGTACTGTAGTGCGGTAACCGTGGAGAGAAAACGGCAACATCTCATGCCAATCCTTGTAAGTTACTGTCATTTTTTGTATGATCTTCTTGAGATTCTTGTTGGCGGCTTCCACTGCGCCGTTCATTTTTTCTCGATATAGAGAAGAGTTGTTATGCTTAATCTTGAACTGCGTGCAGAGTTCGGTGATCATTTTATTGTTGAGATTGGTACCATTGTCCGTGATGATCCATTCGGGGACGCCGTACCGACAGATAAGATTATGCTTGATGAATCGAGCCACAACATACTTGGTAACAGATGCGAACGAGGCTGCTTCTACCCATTTGGTAAAGTAATCAATAGCAACAAGTATGAAACGATGTCCATTGGAAGCGGTGGATTTGATCTCTCCAATCATGTCAATGCCCCACATTGCGAAAGGTTGTGGAGCGGTCAGAACATTCAATAGGACTGGAGGTACAAGCACTTTATCTGCGTATATCTGGCATTTATGACAAGATCGAACATAGCGATAACAATCAGCTTCCATGGTGGACCAATAGTAACCTTCTCTTAGAATCTTTTAAGCCATTGTATATCCACTGGAATGGGCACCGAATGCGCCTTCATGCAACTCTTCCATGATTTGTTCTGTTGTTTTCTGATCTACACAGCGGAGTAAGCACAAGTCGTGATTGTGCTTGTATAAGATGTCGTTGCTGAGGAAGAATTTGGATGCAAATATTATTAAGAACTTCTTGTCATTGACAGATGCCTCTACGGGATATTCCTGAGTCTCGAGATACCTCTTCACTTCGTAGAACCAAGGTTTCTCTTCGGTATCAAGTTCACAAAAATATGCTGGTTCGTCAAACCTTTCGATGATGATTTGGGGACCTTCATTGTCCCATCTCACCTTGAACATAGATGACATGGTAGCTAATGCGTCTGCCAACTGATTCTCTTCTCGTGGAATGTGATCGAACGTGATTTCTTCGAAGTAAGGGGTCAGACATAAAACATGCTCTCGATATGGAATGAGATTCGGATGCTTCGTATCCCACTCGCCTTTAATCTGACTGATCACTAAAGCTGAGTCTCCATACACTTGTAAGAATTTGATTCTTAGATCAATATCAGCTTTGATACCCATGATGCACACTTCGTATTCGGCCATGTTGTTAGTGCAGTCGAAGCATACTCTGGCGGTGAAGGGCGTGTGTCCGCCTGTAGGAGATGTAATCGTGGCGCCAATACCATTTCCAAGTGTGTCTGAGGCTCCATCAAAGACCATGGTCCATCGGGATCCTGGTTCAAGTCCTTCGTCTGGTCCTGGTTCTTCGCAATTAGTGACTTGCAAAATATCCTCGTCTGGAAACTCGAAGTGCATAGATTTATAGTCATCTATAGCTTGATGAGCCAAATGATCGGCTACTACACTTCCTTTGATCGCCTTCTGAGTAGTATATTGGATGTCGTATTCGGTCAAGATCATTTGTCATCTTGCTATTCTTCTAGAGAGAGCAGGTTTCTCGAATATGTATTTTATTGGATCCATCTTGGAGATCAAAGAGGTAGTGTGAGTCAACATATACTGTCTTAGTTGGCGAGCAGCCCAAGCCAAAGTGCTGCAGGTTTTCTCAAGCTATGAGTATCTTGTTTCAAAGTCGGTAAACTTTTTGCTAAGGTATTATATTGCATACTCTTTTCAACCAGACTCGTCATGTTGCCCCAACACACACCCCATTGAGTTCTCTAATACTGTCAAGTAGATGATAAGAGGTCTTCCTTTGGCAGGTGGCATCAGGATAGGTGGATTTTGTAGATACTCCTTGATTTTGTCAAAAGTTGTCTGGCAATCGCCGTTCCATTCCACTACTTGATCTTTCTTCAGTAACTGTAAGATTGGCTCACAAGTAGCAGTTAAATGTGCAATGAATCTGGCAATGTAGTTTAATCGTCCCAGGAAATCTATGACTTCCTTCTCGGTTCGGGGAGCTGGCATTTCTTGAATAGCTTTAACCTTTGCAGGGTCAACCTCAATACCTTTACCACTGACAACAAATCCCAGGAGCTTACCGGATCTGACTCCAAAAGTGCACTTGTTAGGATTAAGTCTTAGTCTGTATTTCTTCAGTCTATCAAACAGTTTTTGCAAATGATCGAGATGTTCTTCTTCAGTTTGTGATCGAGCTATCATGTTGTCAACATAGACCTCTATCTCGTGATGAATCATGTCAAGAAATAAAGCTACCATGTCACGTTGATATGTGGCGCCAGTGTTCTTCATCCCGAACGGCATGACTTTGTAACAGAATGTGCCCCACTGCGTAACAAAAGTAGTCTTTTCCATGTCTTCGGGAGCCATTTTGATCTGATTGTAACTGGAGAAACCGTCCATGAAGGAGAAAACTTTGTGTTGAGCGCTGTTATCAACCAGAACATCGATATGCGGAAGTAGAAAATCGTCTTTCGGACTTGCTCTGTTCAGATCTCTGTAGTCCACACACATTCGTACTTTACCATCCTTCTTTGGCACGGGCACCACGTTTGCAACCCACTGTGGATAAGAAGTAACTTCTAGGAAACCGGCATTGAACTGTTTCATAACTTTGACTTTGATTTTCTCTGACATCTTAGGACGCATACGACAGACCTTCTGCTTCATGGGGAGAAAACCTTCTTTCGTCAGTAGTTGATGTACCACAATGTCAATGTCTAAGACAACAGACTCAACAATTGGAAGACTGAAGATGTTATACCAATCTCCTTTCGCGGCGTATCATCTTCTGGCCTTTGATAGTGAAACCTAAACCAGTCTTGTCAGATTTGAATGGGAGATCGAGGAGCTGACCCCCAAATAGTACAACCTCCTTCTTCGGCCGCAGCTTTGGCATCTTTCAGTGAGGCCATCTTTGGTGGAACTCTAGTAACTTCAGGAGTGACAAGGGAGTCAATAGGTGTGACTCGTGGAATTGCTTCGAAAGCTTGATAGGGGGTTTCGATGAATTCGCCTTCCATTTCGAGGTACCGGAATGACTACAGATGGCTTACCATATATTCTTGTTCACCGTATACTGTAACAATCTTCCCCTTCACTAGGTACTTCAACTTCTGATGCAGGGTAGAGATGACAGCGCCTGCCCCATGTATCCAAGGGCGTCCAAGTAGGCAAGAATAAGCTGGGTGAATGTCCATGACAAAGAAAGTATATTCAAAAGTCTGGGAACCGACTTTAACTGGCAGGATGAGCTCTCCAAGTACTGTTCATTTAAAACCATCAAAATCTCTTACTATTATGTCACTGGGCTTCATGACCACTTCTTCAGCATTAAGTCGATCAAGAGCACTCTTTGGCAGAACATTCAGAGAAGAACCAGTATCCACCAATACGTGAGACAATGTAGTGCCTTTGCATTCAATGGAGATGTGCAAGGCTTTGTTGTGATTCCTTCCGGGGGGAGTTAAATCAGCATCAGAGAAACCTAGACCATTATTAACAGTCAGGATGGCAATACAACCTTCGAATTTATCAGACGTAGTGTCTTGCAGTATGTGAGCATTCTTCAAGAATTTTACCAAAGCTTTAGCATGGGCCTCAAAACACAATAGCAAAGCTAGCATGGATATCTTGGACGGAGTTTGTCCCAACTGTTCCACAATATTGTAGTCCCTCTTCTTGATGATCTTCAGAATTTCCTCCATTTCTTGCTTGGAGGTATCTTTAGCAACTTCCTTTGGTACTTCGATCTGAGCAGGATGAGTCACTAGTTCTTTCCCTCTTGTTTTGGGAACTGGTTCGATAGTAGGAATGTGTACTGGTGTAGTAGTATCTTTTGGAGGAGAGATCTCTGGGGAAAATACTCTTCCGGTTCTAGTTACCTTGCTTGATCTAGTGATGTTGTCAATGTCAGGATTGGCAGCTTCAGCTGCAATGTCTTCAATAGTTAACGGGTCTTTCTTGACGCCATAATAGTAAACTTCAGCTCCATAATTCCAAGGTATAGCTTTGTCAGAGGAATATGGAATTGATCTGGGAGAGGTAATAATGAGAGGTGTCACTCTAGGCGCAAGATTGGCAGAGGTGATCCTGATTGTGTTCACATCAGCATAGTCTTCTGGGAAATCGTCTCCCCATCCGGTTTCCTTGATGTCTTCGATTGGAATCTTGTAACTTTCAGGAGCGGTGTACTTAACCATGAAATCGAATTTTCCGCTTGGCTGCCCCAAGGTATCCCAGACTTCTGGTACGGCTTCGCTTACGTCTTCGATCTTCAGATTCTTAGAAATGTCTTCGCAAAGATTCTTCACAGATGGAGGTTTCGGAAATATCACTTCTCGGTTGTCCATCATGCGTTGAATACGCCTTTTCAACCAAGCACATCCGTCAGATTCAGATGCGCACCAACGACAGTCATCAGGGCATCCTGGAAATACGTCGGCTTGCAGGAAATCTTTCTTAACAGTCATCAGAGGAATAGTCAGCTTGTTCACATCATAAACATAGGAGTCTTCATCAATAGCATTGGAACTTTTACCATGGTCAGGCATTGGTGCATTGATCACATTCGGAGTTTCGACAGGAGGATCAAATCCAATTTCCCTTGCTTCGATCATGTCTTGAATCTTATTCTTCAGAGCCCAACAGTTGTTGGTGTCGTGCCCTGGATTGTTGGAGTGGTATGCACACTTCACATTAGGATTGTACTTTGGAGAGGAAGTATTGACGTGCTGAGGAGGACCTCTCAAAGTAATCAACTCTGCTTTCAACATGTGTTGTAATGCTTGTGACAACGGCATGTTGATCTTTGTAAACTGTCTTCGTGGCGCGTTCTGGCTTCGTGCATTGTCTCGCTAAGGTTGTGTTGGTGTACGATTGGAGATCACGACTGCCCCCGCAGATTGAGTACGATCAGCTTTGTCACGACTCTTCTGACCATACACAACATTGGTTTCTTTCATGCCACCAAAAGATCTCTTCGCAGCCTTTGAAGATGACTCTACCTGAATCTTTCCGCTCTTGATTCCAGCTTTGATGCGTTCGCCTGCCAATATGAGCTCGTGAATCCGACTGAAGAGTTTCCAATCAGATGATTGAAAAATGGGCATGTCAGTGTCCCTGTGAACATATCAACCAACTCCCTATTGGACAAAGGTGGTTGAACTCTTCCTGCTAAATCTCTCCATTTCTAAGCATATTCTTTAAACTTCTCGTCACGGCCCATAGACATGCTCTATAGTTGCATGCGGGTAGGTGTCAATTTAGCATTGTACTGGTACTGTTTGTAGAAAGCATCTGCTAAGTCATTCCAATTATGAATGTGGGTACTCTCTAGCTGATAATACCACTCCAACTGAGTTCTGGATAAACTCTCTTGAAAGAAATGGATCCACAGTTTCCTGTCTTCCGTATGAGGTTGGATATTTTGAACATAGGACTTCAAATGCAGCTTCGGGCAAGATATGCCATCATACTTAGCAAAGGTAGGAACTTTGAACTTGCGGGGAATTACCATACCAGGAACAAGATTCAGATCATTAAAGTTCAGCCCAGACATTTTCAGATTTTCCAAAGCCTTTAGACGGTCTTCAAGTTTCTTGTACTTGTCGTTGTCAGGAGGATACTGCTCGTTCACATAGTATTCATATTCGTTTTCAGACCCATGATGGCTTTCTTCATTGTTCTTGATACTTCCCTCAGTTTCACTGCTCTTGTCTGAGAGTTTGAACTGGCTGACCACCCTAGCTGCACCCTTGTGATTTCTTCCCATGTTAAGGATACCGATGGTCTTCTTCTTTCTGGTGATGAGCTTCTTCAAGTCTTTCTGACCTTGATACAAGTTGGTGAACATCTCCTGGAATTGAGCATTCTGAGCCTGGAGATCTTTGAAAATCTGTTCAAGAGCTATTTCTGCTGAAATAAACAGCGATAAAATAAGAAAACCGGTCTTCGATGTACCTATTATGAGATTTTAATCCATGATATGTGATGTTATGCAATGCAATGTTTTCAAGGACCTTAGGAATTTAAATTTGTTAAAAAAAGAACAAACTTTTTTATTAGTTCATCTTTTAGCGAGTACAAAAGAAAGTTTAAGCAAATAAAAAAGGAATTTCTAAAGCGTTCAGGTCTCCCATGGACGCTTCCTCTTTGTGTTGAAGTAAGCATTGATGTTTCGCTCCTCGTGAAGTAGCTTTGTCAACTCTAATACTTTCTTCTCGCTTGCATAGCACTGAGCTTCGAATGTATCCTTTTCTTCTTTAAGTTGAATCCAGGATCTCTTCAGGTCTTCGAAATCAGTAGGCATGTCCGGATGGAGAATGGTATAGGGTTCATCCCCTTTAGCAACAGGTTCCATAAGCACTGGTAGAATAGCTGTAAATGGCATCATGAGGTTTTGAGCTCGAGCTCGCACCCATTTGAGGTAAGATTCCCAAGGAATGGAATTTTTGTGTCCCAAAGTCTTGGTATCAGTCTTCTTTACCATGCTCCAAGCGTGTACAAATATGCGATGGTAGTTTTGGAGATCGTTGTTGTAGTCAAACACAATGTCTTGGAGAAGCATGTCATGAGGACCATCTCTTCGAGCATAACCAAACTGACGCAGAGCTAGATAAGGGTTGTAAGTGATACCTCCCCTTATGCCAAGGAGTGGTACATTAGGGAATTCCCCACAACGCTCAATAAAAGTAAAATCCTTTTGAGGAAAAAGACACCAACGGATATCTGAATGAGAGAGTGACATTAGCCTTTGAGACCACTACAATCTTTGCTCGTTCTTCATCACTGATTGAGGAAGGTGCGAAATAAACCACCTAGAAAGTAACGGTATGCAACACATGAGAGTTCCTTGTCTTTTGATAGTACGAGTGTGGAGAGAATGTAGAATATCCCCAAGTAAAGTAGGCACAGGATTGCGAGTGAGGAATATCTTGATGGTGTTCACGTCTATGAACTGGTCTGGATTAGGAAATAGCACCAAACCATAGATTAGCAAGGCCAAAATGTCTTCTAATGCATGGAAACTCATAGCCTTTAGGAATTCTCGGGCTTTCTTTATTAGAAACTTAGCAAGCAAACCCTTAACTCCGTTTCTTGTTTCCCAGTTAGCTTCAATGTCTAATCGCTTTAGATGTAACGCTGATGCGATGTCTTCGTATTTCGAGGCTTTTTCTGAACCGGTGAATGGTGTTTGATCAAGGATAGGTATCCCAAGTAGCTTAGAGAACTCTTCCAATGTAGGTACCAACTAATAATCTGGGAATGTAAAATAATGATGTTTCGGATCGAAGAACTGGAATACGACGTGCATCATATCTTTTTCAAAACTGGAGATAACCAAGTCAAGCAGATAACCATGTCTTTTGATGAACTGAGCATGATCAGGAATTTTTGAAACCAATTCTTTGAGTTGAGAAGGTATACCCATGAAGTTGATCCGGATAGTCTTCCTGGAAGCCGTAATTCCTACAAAATAGAGCAAAGATAAATCCCTGGGTCCTTGAAATAGTTAGAAATGATATGATGTTATGATGTTATGATTTCATGTTTAAACAAGTAGCAAGAACAAACAATTCACACAATAGCCCTAGGTTTAAGGCCTGCATGAGGTATAGGTGTCTACCCTACCAAAGTTTGAGTTGGTTCAACCTGTCCTATCATAGTAATCGGGTTCTAGGAATCTCATATCATTGATCTTTCTCGTAGGCTTTATTTCGATACGACTACCAAGTGGTCGACCGAAACATCCCGAAAGTCGAATCTTAATGAGCGTAGCATCGAGTATCAACCAATCTCAGACTACACCGAAGTCGGCCATCTCACTACCTTCTAATGGCCAAGATGGGTTAATTAGGGTTCTAAAAGTTGAGTTAGTGCTTATGACACCATGCAGACGCCAAATACTTTCCTCAACTAGACATGAGGAGCATCGGGACATCCAAAGTGTCGCACTAACGTAGCCATCATGTTGACCATTTCGGTATACGCATAACGGTCGCGACGATTTATTGCTACTTACCTAAGGAAACCTGGATCCGGGTGTAGGATCCCCCACAAATATAATACCCAAGCAACCCTTAAGAATAAATCATACAAGTCAAACAGTTAAAGTGATCTAAAGACCCTAAGTTAGCCTCTCTTTGGGATAGTCCCCAGCAGGGTCGCCAGTTCTATAACACGATAGGAGAACTGACTTGTTTGTTTTGCGTTTGATCGCAAATGTTGCAGATAGCAAGAGTCACCACCGACTTTTCTTTTATCCAATTAAGGAAAGACGAAAAAGAACAAGAAAAGACCTTTGTTAGATTCTGAGTAAGGGAGGCGGTTATGAAAAGGGAAGGTATTAGCACCCTTTCCATCCGTAGTTATCTACGGGATCTTAATTGCTTAGCTCACTTTAATTGTTTTTGTGTGTGTGTGTGTATTTGAAAAGATTTTTGAAAAGGCATTTCTCTTTGACTTCGTAATGATTTACGCTGGAATGTATACGAAGTGTTTGGAAATGTTTTGTTTCGGAACTGACTTTGTAATGATTCACGCTGGAATATATACAAAGTGTTTTGAAATGTTTGAAAAATGTGAAGTGTGAAAAGTATTTTGATTGAGCAAGAAAAAGAGACTTATTTTACCCACTCAGAACGGTCGTTTCCGTGTTATTTTGCTTTCCTTTAGAATAACGTCATCCATACCATTGGTTGATAGGTAACCTTATTCGTTGGATGTAAAGGGACATTTGAAGGGACATCGAATGGTCATAGAAGGCAACTTGTAGGGATATCCTAGCATATTCGAAGGGACGATCATCACTTTTCGTAGGCAACAATCAAGGGACGAGATCATATATTCGTAGGTAACATCGAGGGACTACGATCTTTTAAGTCGAAGGTGGAACACCCTTCTAAATACCCCGCGAATAATATATTAAATTCATAGTTAACATGTATAAAAAGGGCGTCGCAATTGATTAAAAGTATAAAATTCCATATAATGCCATGCTTAGCTAAGAAACATAATTTAATTAACACATGTTTAACACAGCGGAATTATTTATTTAGAACTTGGGTAATTCAAACCAAATAAACACCAACCCCAAAAAGGTCAAAGCCTTAATCCATAGGAATAATTATCCAACTAAAATAATTAAAAAATCTAGACTGTAATAGTAACTCTAAAGACAAACGTTTTCCAATGTTACAAGACTAGAGCATGACACCGACACGTGATAATTAAATAGCATAGCTCTACGAGCCATCCTCACCAACTCATAAGCCGTTATAGCTTCAATCTGAAATCATCAAAGTAAGGGTGAGACTACATCATAATTAACATGCATTATAAATTCATAAAATAAATAGAACTTCGTAACCTATTACTTCACCCTATTTAGCATAATAGATTGAATCATTCATTCCACAAGAAACACAAGTCATGAACATGCATCAAACACAACAATTGAATTATAACACTGGAAACCATCCTATCATGTTATAATCCATACAAAATACAATGCAAGACTCTATGCATGTGGTACCAAAACGTGAACTAACTCACCAACATCGATTCGTCCATAATCACCCGGACATGAATCCAGCCTCACCACCCATCATCACCAGGGAACGGTTATTGGCAATACAAGTCAAATTCCATACAATGGGAATTAACTCCACGGAAATGTATATGCATGCACATCATAAAAGCATGCAACATGCAACACAGGTTATGATAACATCATACATCATAAACCATCATCAATCCAAAACATGATAACCATCATTTATCATGAACATCATTAAACAGCATAAACATGCACAAGCAATTACTTCAACATCATCACCAAAACATGATAACAATCATTTATCATGAACATCATCCAATCGCATAAACATGCACATCATCAAGCATGCAACATCATCAACCAAAACATAATGAAGTCAATTATCCGGTACGTCACCAATAGCATAACATGCAAAGAAATTACTCATCAATTAAGAATGTTATCACCAACATAAGCATGCAACCATCTATATGCACACATACATCATCACAAAACAACATACCATTGCCTACCCATCTAGTGTACAAAATACGAATAACCACAAGTCGGAAAATCAATACTTTCCAAAATAAAATCAAGTTACTATAATTTTCTTCATTTTATAAAATAGAGTATTTAATTTGAGAAACAACGTCCAAAACGGCGACTAAAACGGACTTACGGTTTGAAAGTTATGAGTTTTTGAAGTTTCCAAAATTTTGTCATACAGGGTGCAATCGATTTGCACCATACTGCAATCGATTACACACAGCTCCAGGGGCCAAAAATCATATTTTCGAAGCAGTGCAATCGATTTACACCAAACAGCAATTGATTGCTTGCTGTAGCAGAACCCAAAATAGTGCATTTGAAAGCAACAGTGGTTCCCGATCCAACCAATTTCGACCCCAAACATATGTAGCATCAAAACAGTTCCAAAAACATGATTATAATGCAATTCTATCATGGTACAACAACATCTAACAACACTATAACATCAATTTGAATCAAAACATCAACATTCATGGATTTGGGGTTTAAACTCATAAATCTAGAAAATCCTAAATTGAGATTCCTAATATCTCACTCTATTCTACCATCCTCAAAATTCATAATACATTATAATTAGAGCAATCACCCCTTACCTTAGCCAATTTCTCGAATTCCTCAAGCTTTAGGTTTCCTCTTTCTTAGCTCTTCTCACTTCTCGTATGATTCCTTTGTTTCTCCCCAAATAACTCCCAATTCTCTTTTTCCTCTTTTTATTCCTTTAGTATTATTCTATAATAATAATAATAATAATAATAATAAAATAAATTACTAGAGGCTTTTACTCCATACACCCCTCCTTCTACTCTTTACACCATAAATTCAAATTCTCTCCCCTTATTTATTTTCCAAAAATTCTAATATTCCAATAATTCCCAAAAATCAAATTTTAATTAATTAAATAATTAAAATTCCAATTTATTAATAATCGAAAATATGGGGTGTTACAACTCTTCCCCACTTAGAATATTTTTGTCCTCGAAAATTCACTTGATACTAATAACTGCTGATACGACTCTTGGATCCTTCCTTCCAACTATCACGTCGTGTTTGACATCATTTCAAATACCACTAACCAATATCCTTCCTAGTCAACCACCATAATCCCACACGATTCATTGCTATCTGGTTAAGAATGCACCGGTTCATCTCACTTCTTGCCCCATCACTCTAGGATACATGATTTATCACTTCATTACACCACAACACAATTATAAGAACCTCCACATAACCGTAATGTCCACAACATTTATACACAATGCTAGTACCACAAGGCTACATTCCAACGATCGAACTTGCAAATTAATACATCTATCAGAATGGTTGTAACACCAATAATACATAGAACCCTTCTCCTAATAATTCTATTTTGAAATTTCTAATAGTTGCATAAACTCCACAAATTCTAACGTTTAATTTGTGACTTCAAAAATCACACTCGCATAACAAAGTGTGTCACATTACGCTTCCGCTACGTGACTCTGATCGTCTACCTTAAGTCACTATCTTCATTTGATTCTCATCAACTACCAGCTCTATAAGTTTCACATCTATCTTTAGACTCTCTTTAACATCCACCAGAAAATCATTGTTCACCTTTTTACATTCTAAACCTTCCACTCTGCGGCTTCAACTCACATACACACTCAAGTCTCCGACCTGCTGAAATAATTTCCAAGTATTTTTCATAGCCATTTTCCTCTTAGGTTCAGGTGAACTGATGAGCTACTATCCTCTCAATAGAACGTCAATCACTTCACACACTATCAAGCTTGCAAGATAAGTCTATTCAATCCAACACGATCTGTCTACTATCAACGAGAGATTAAGGGTGATTAGTTCCTCAATTTGTCAATGGATAGCCGACAATCACAATGGAGTATAAACCACCGTTACCAAACTATAATAGCGTTCCTTTAGAACTCGTGCTCGAAGTCACCCAAGCACCATGGTCCAATAATCTTCTTTTAAGGTTTACAACTTCTTCCACAATTATTTCTCATTTGATCTCGACGATGAGATACCATCGATCAAACAATTTATATAATCTTCTTCACACTCACTTAGCATCACACAAATGTTAAGTATTTTCCCACTCATGAAATGCTAACACACCAAATACACCATAACTCATTTTGTTTCCATTTGAAGTACTTATCCATGCAGAGAACTTTAACGACATTCACAATTCTTAGTCTTCCTTTAAATCTCATAACATCTAGGATCCATATATTTTCAATTTGAATCTTATTTCAAACGCAATCTCAATAATACATCTCATCATATGATTGGTAAAAGAAACTCCCAAAATTTTCTTGACACATGTCAATATTTTGACATCTTAAACATGATTGCATTTCTTATCGAATTTATTTTTCTTCTAGCATCACTTATCTTTTCCTCAAAAGCTAATGTCACTCTATCCATACTTCATCGACATAGGCTGCATCTCTAATACTTTCACATTCTTACTAATACCAATATCTCATTCATTAACAATATATCATTCTTGACCTCGTCTCAAATAAACTACGACTGTTACTAGTTATATCCATAAAATCTTCTAATACCCGCCCGCAACTAATTTTGGATTTTCCCACTACAACATTGTGTCAGCCTTAGATGGGTCTACCGCAATACCGTCACTTGAAATAACATGATAAAGAAAACTCATATCCTCATACCGTAATCTACACCTTGAAAACTTAACAAAATTCTACTCCCTTTCGAAGCTGAAATTCACCTCACAACATTCAACATGCCTATACCGAGTTCTAGAAGCTTCTCTCTAACTATCTTCATCCTTAACCTGACCACGAAGGTAAGCTAACCTCAATTCGACTTTACTGAAGACATACTTTCCAACCAATTAATCCATCAAATCACCAATAATTTGAAATAGATATTTACTCTCAATCACCACTTAATCAGTTATCAGAAATCCACACGCAATTCGTACTAATTTCTTTCTCCTTGACTAATGAAATTAGAGCTCCCAAAATAATACACTTGGTTTTAAAAATCTATTTCTCCGCGCATCTTCCAATAGCTTCTTTAATTTTCCTAACTCTGAAGTTGACGTCTTGTATGGTGTCATAGAAACAAGTTTTGTACCAAGAACAACATCAACAACAACTCTGATTCTCCTCAAACATCACTACATGATAAATAAATTACTTCTAGGTGCTGGAACCATTTTTAAAACAAATTTCATCACATTATCTTTCCAACGCTTCAAACATAACTAAAATCAGACATCCAAAACTCAAGTAATGAATTTTACAAGTTTTCGAAAAAATGCTGTCAGCTTCAGGAAATCAATTCCCTGTGATAGGTAATCGATTTCCACCTTGTGAGAGTGAAAAATCCCAAAACATCATAGAATACAAAATTTGAGATCCTAACTTCAACATACCGCAACACACATCATTCACCATGATTAATTGCGTCAAGTTACAATTCCAATAACCAATTCACACAATTGCATACTTTATATCAACCATTGACACTGACACAATCAATCTTTTCAAGAACACAAAGAGGTAACTCACACTGACAACTTCACGATCAACCGGAAGTGTTGCAACATTCCAACCACACAAGCTTCATCTTCTAAGAGTTATCCTTCTTAATTACCAAATATCTTCTAGCACAAGAATATGCATCGACTCATCAAAAAAATTCATAATCACTTGGTTTAACTTCAAACATTCAACCCAAGGATAACCTCAAGCTAATCCAACATCTTGCTCAAACGACGAGTCACTATTATTCCCGGGGAAACATTAGAACTCACACCTAACTGGGACATCATTATCCATAACATCGTCCTTTACTCCCAGTGATGCGAACAACACAAGTACCTAATTGTTACCCCTTAAGAGCACTTTATCTGACTGTTAGACTAAATTCCTGAATTCGTATTTCCTCCGAATTCGGGAAACCACACAGTCTAGCCAACATTTGCACTCATGTAATCAATAACACATCGATCCAACTCTTCACGCTAAAATATATCGGAGAAGTAAAGCTTCTCCCCACTTGCTTGTAAACCACTCCTGCAACCAAGTAGTTAGGAAAAACAAGCAAGTACCGACAGTGTTTCACACACATGTCGTATACAAAAGGAATAATGACATTAAGACACTGGTCACAATGACCGACTATGCTCTAATACCACTATTGTAACACCCTTCTAAATACCCCGTGAATAATATATTAAATTCAGAGTTAACATGTATAAAAAGGGCGTCACAATTGATTAAAAATATAAAATTCCATATAATGTCATGCTTAGCAAAGAAACATAATTTAATCAACACATGTTTAACACAGCGGAATTATTTATTTAGAACTTGGGTAATTCAAACCAAATAAACACCAATCCCAAAAAGGTCAAAGCCTTAATCCATAGGAATAATTATCCAACTAAAACAATTAAATAATCTAGAGTGTAATAGTAACTCTAAACACAAGCGTTTCCCAGTGTTACAAGATCAGAGCATGACACCAACACGTGATAATTAAATAGCATAGCTCTACAAGCCATCTTCACCAACTCCTAAGCCGCTATAGCTTCAATCTGAAATCATCAAAGTAAGCATGAGACTACATCATAATTAACATGCATTATAAATTCATAAAATAAATAGAACTTCGTAAGCTACTACTTCACCCTATTTAGCATAATAGATTCAATCATTCATTCCACAAGAAACACAAGTCATGAACATGCATCAAACATAACAACTAAATTATAACACTGGAAACCATCCTATCATGTTATAATCCATACAAAATGCAATGCAATACTCAATGCATGTGGTACCAAAACGTGAACTAAGTCACCAACATCGATTCGTCCACAATCACCCGAACATGAATCTAGCCTCACCATCCATCATCACCAGGGAACAGTTATTGGCAATACAAGTCAAATTCTACACAATGAGAATTAACTCCACCAAAATGTATATGCATGCACATCATAAAAGCATGCAACATTCAACACAGGTTATGATAACATCATACATCATAAACCATCATCAATCCAAAACATGATAACCATCATTTATCATGAACATCATTAAACAGCGTAAACATGCACAAGCAATTACTACAACATCATCACCAAAACATGATAACCATCATTTATCATGAACATCATCCAATCGCATAAACATGCACATCATCAAGCATGCAACATCATCAACCAAAACATAATGCAATCATTTATCTGGTACGTCACCAATAGCATAACATGCAAAGCAATTACTCATCAATTAAGAATGCTATCACCATTATAAGCATGCAACCATCGATATGCACACATACATCTTCACAAAACAACATACCATTGCCTACCCATCAAGTGTACAAAATACGAATAACAACAAGTCGGAAAATCAATACTTTTCAAAATAAAATCAAGTTACTATTATTTTCTTCATTTTATAAAATAAAGTATTTAATTTGAGAAACAACGTCCAAAACGGCGACTAAAACAGACTTACGGTTTGAAAGTTATGAGTTTTTGAAGTTTCCAAAATTTTGTCATACAGGGTGCAATCGATTTGCACCATACTGCAATCGATTGCTAACAGCTCCAGGGGCCAAAAATCATATTTTCGAAGCAGTGCAATCAATTTACACCAAACAGCAATTGATTGCTTTCTGTAGCAGAACCCAAAATAGTGCATTTGAAAGCAACAGTGGTTCCCGATCCAACCAATTTCGACCCCAAACATATATCAAAACAGTTCCAAAAACATGATTATAATGCAATTCTATCATGGTACAACAACATCTAACAACACTATAACATCAATTTGCATCAAAACATCAAAATTCATAGATTTGGGGTTTAAACTCATAAATCTAGAAAATCCTAAATTGGGATTCCTAATATCTCACTCTAATCTACCATCCTCAAAATTCCTAATACATTATAATTAGAGCAATCACCCCTTACCTTAGCCAATTTCTCTAATTCCTCAAGCTTTAGGTTTCCACTTTCTTAGCTCTTCTCACATCTCGTACGATTCCTTTATTTCTCCCCAAATAACTCCCAATTCTCTTTTTCCTCTTTTTATTCCTTTATTATTATTCTATAATAATAATAATAAAATAAATTATTAGAGGCTTTTACTCCATACACCCCTCCTTCTACTCCTTACACCATAAATTCAAATTCTCTCCTCTTATTTATTTTCCAAAAATTCTAATATTCCAATAATTCCCAAAAATCAAATTTTAGTTAATTAAATAATTAAAATTCCAATTTAATAATAATTGAAAACATGGGGTGTTACAGAAGGGACTATGATGATATATTGTAGCCAACCGTGCTAAGATATCCCTACGTTCGAGGGACTTGACCATTATTCGTAAGGCAACGAGAGAGATACCCGGACATGTATTCAGATATTTTATCTTATGATTAGAAACTATCTACGTTGTTTTTAATCTTGCCATACATGCCTAATTACTAGCAATTAATAGGTGCGGAAAATAAATTGTGAAAATATAAAGGTCCTGCGCTATTACATGGCTTTGGGGCAGATACATAATAGGAGGTGCAGAAAGTAAAGGCAGAAATATAAATCTACGCTATTACATGAAAACAAACTTGCAACCTATACATCCTTTCTAGAATTTAAATGCAAAAGAAATAAAAGAAAAGAAACTAAATCCTAATATCTTTGGTGTTTTTGAAAATATAATGTTAATGTGAGAAAAAACCTAATTCTAATAGATTTTAATTAAAAAATATTTAATGAAAATTATCCTAAATTAATCTAATTAAGTTAATTAAAAAGCATGGAGGAAATTATTTGTGAAATCACCTAATTAAACTAATTATTTAACCTAATTACTAATTAGTTAAATTAAATAAAAGCGAAATAAGAAAAAGCAGAAAAATAAATAAAACAAAAAAAATCATCAGAGCTTCTGACGGAAGCTGCCTCAGAAGCCAAGCCTTTTGTGAGTGGTGCGCCTTGGGCACCTAGAAATTGGAGTTTCTGGGGAGAATCTTGCTGAGCATGTCCAGAAGCTGGAGCTTCGATCTGAAGGGTCCGTGGGGGCTTCGGAGATTCTTGGGACGCCCGAAGGAGCTTGTGGGGTCTGTGAAGGGTTCCGAAGCTAGAGCTTCGGAGGCTTCGAGGGTCAGTTGGCACCAAAATGCGCCAAGGGTGTCATCTTCTTCGTTTGAATTTTCAAACCTTTACCCACGGTTCTGTTTCGTCACTATACCCCTGTAAGAAATCAAAACTAAAAAAATACGCAACATAAATCAGTTATGAGACCATGGATCAACTCGGTTTGATCCCCTGAGTGTGATAGGATCACTGGTTTCGTCCAATTTATCCTATTTTGGAAATCCCTAATTCGAGCTCATGAACCCTAGCAATGGCAGATTCTTTTTCTGTGCTAAAACTCAAATCAAACCATCCAGAAAGTTTACAAACATCAGTCTAAACACAAATATGCAATCAAATCGTATTAATAAAGGATGAATATATGAAATCAATTTTTAGTTTTGAATGTGCAAACCGTGATTCTGTTCTTATGATTCTGGACGTCTTGATGCTTGGTGAATGGTTGGATCGATTCAGAGGACTTCCAGGAACGTGTTGGGATGCTTGGAATGGCTTAAATCAAGCTAAAACTCTGGCTGCAAGTTGCTTGTATCACACGGTTTTCTTGAGCTTAGTTAGGGTTCTTCAAGCTGCCAAAAAACCTCCTTGGGGTTTAGAAATCCTCTGAATTTATAGTGGATGGATTCAGGTTGAGCATTGGTGAGAAAATATATCCCATTCAATGAGAGTATATTTTATTTGTCAATCTTGTCAATCTTGATCAAATTTTGCCAATCTTTTACCAATCACTTACCTCAAGAATGTCAAATATCCAGCCTTGCATTGATTGATTTATTTTTTGCTATTTTATTTTAATTAAATTGACTTTAATTAATAAAAAATCAAAATAAATAAAATAAAAAGCTCAAGGGCGTGGCATTGGGATTGGAGGTCCTAATTTTGATTAGAAACAAGTTTGAACCAAGTAAAGTTAAGCCCATTTGAAAAAAAATTGATTTTCTCAAGTATTTCTCTTTATGCACCTCCCCAAAAATGCCCAACTTGCACAACTTGTATCTTGCTCAATTTTTAACACTTTTGGGTGTTCTTGGACTTTTTAGAAAGCTCAAGATGTCCTTTAAACAGTCCTTTTGGTTTCATCTTCATTGAAGTTTCCATTCTCATGAAAACCTCTTTGCAAAAATATGACTTTTTGTTGACTTTAAAATGACCTGTAATGTTTTGATCTATAACTTTCAAATGAAGCATTTCCAGCCCAAGCTTGTGAGACATGAAGTTGTAGATAATTTAATTCCCTTTAAAATGAGCTTTAATGGAAAAATTTCTGATAAAATATGTGAAAGTTATGCTTGGTCAAAGTTCTGTTGACTTTTGTCTAAAGAGCCCTAATTTAGAAACTTTGACTTTTGCTCAAATCTTGATTTTTCTTGATGAATCTTGGTCAACCCTTGATCAAATGGTGAATATTACTTAAAAATATTGGTGTTGACCAAAAATTATGAAGTTTGACTGCACGTTGACCACAGGTGACTTTTTGTCCAATATAGTTGATTTTCAGCTATTTGAGCCATTGGATGAGCAATTTAGACTTGTAAGGCTTGGAACTTGATATGGTTATCCCTTGAAGCATATGATGAGATATGATGACCACTTAAATCACTGGAGATTCATCTTGACTTTAGAGGAGCAAAACCTTAGCTTGGATGGATTGCTTAGAATGGGGTTGTGTCTGGTCTACCCTTATGAAATTCTTGAGTTATGGAGTTATGGAGTTATGGATTGTCTTGAGAAGTAGGAGGGCAAATTTTAGGGTATAACATCGTCCAACTAAGGTGGATGTTAGGATAGTTTCTATAGGTTTTCGCGGTTAGGATAGTCTTTGAGCATAGACTCCTTTATCCTCCACCATAGGGCCATCTTTGCCTGATAACGTTATAGATAGAACTAGTTAGTTTCCCTTTATAGTTTTCTAGTTTCTTTTGCATCGTTGCATGTAATAAAACTAAAACTTGTTTTCTTTTCTTTTGAAAATTAAAACACTTAATAATGATTCAAAACTCATTTTCAAATGTAAAAGCAACCAGCCTCACTTCAAACCTTTTTCGCCTCTTGGCTCTTTTTATGTTTAAAACCTTTTCATAAAGGGTGTTCCCTTCCAAGTCCGAGCAATTTGCTAAGTGTGCGAGCGGCCGAGCATAAGACTTATTATAGTTGTAACGCCAAGCACGAGTTTCAAAGAGGCAAAATCAAATTTCCCATAAAAAAAACATTGCAACCCACCAAAACATGTGAGTCGAACTACGGCGCTCTGACTTTCCCATTGCACGAGGGAATACGTAGGCATCTTGTCACAGGGCTCGACCGAACAAAACTTTGTAAGTACTTCCTTCTTTTCCCCGTGTTTTCTTTATTTTCTTTCTTTCAAATGCATTATAGCGATTAAGCGATAGATAGATATAACACACCCTTTAGATAGAAAATAGAAGTGGATACCGTAGAGTACTACGGGCGTGTGGGGTGATAATACCTTCCCCTCGCATAACAGACTCTCTTACTCGATCTCTAGGTCGTAAGACCACGATTTCTCCCCCTCAGGTTTACTCGGTGTTTTCCTTTCTCCTCTTGCGAGATAAAAAACGTTCGATGGCGACTTCATTGATATTCTATCCGATGATGTTCATCCAGGTTATTTCAGGGGCGAGTTTTAGCGGGCGGTGGTCCCTAAAACGCAACCCAACCCGCCGTTTTATAACGAGTGCATAGGTCGGCCTGGCGGGCCACGACCCATTTTACCACCCCTACACACAACATAAACAACAAATCCATGTTGCCAAGCATAAGCCTACATCACCAATTTCTTTACCAATAAATAGAGGTAAACATGCTCACTGAAACATCCTGCAACTTCGCATAACACAACAAAATATGGCAACATACACATCGCTGATAAATCACAAGAAAAATAACAACACGTGTTCAACATAATTCACAAAACAAACCAATCGCAATTACCTACTAACATATACTAGTTACTCCAACAATTTTCAATTAATTCCGAACAACTAATTATACCGTCTAATTCTACGAATTCGACTAATTCGATATTGTTTTTATACTCTGCTAATTCTACTAGCTACTTATTACTGTTCTGCTAAAACTTGGCTTACTGATATAATTATTTCCCTGCTACCAATTTTACTGTCATCAAAGTTAATCTCTATTGCACAATATCAGTACCTTCTAGTTCTCATTTTCTGCTACATACTGTTAAACTTCACTGTATCATACTAATTTCATACATTACTGATTAATTATAGCTTTCCATTAATTCCAATATGTTATGTCTCACATATTTGTTCAATTATACACATATACAGCAACTGCCAAAAATTAGAAAAACAAATTCCAAAATTCAATGCATACATACGTACAGAAAAGACAAAAAGGCAAGAAGAAAAACAAACAAGGTGGGACGCCCATCCTAGGTGTGGGGTGACCTCCCCCTAGCCTGTGGGCCAACCCTTCCTCCTTCCAAACATGGGGATCTGTCCCCTTATATATATATATATATATATATATATATATATATATATATATATATATATATATATATATATATATATATATATATATATATATATATATATATATATATATATATATATATATATATATATATATATTTTTTCTTCTTTACACATGGGACGACCGTCCCTTAAATATGGGGTCCCCGCCCCCCAATTCTTTTTCTTCATGTAACTTCGATTTCACTCAATGTTCAATTTAACGAATTTCAGACACAATCGACTTACTCACTGCACCATCAATTTCCAAATACAGCAATAATTTCACAGATACCGTTACTTCCATCAGACGATCAAAATTAATAACACTAGTACAAAATCAAACAATTATTGCTCACACAATTTACACAAATAGAGATAATTCTATACAATTCCATCCCCACATACGATTCATCATAAACTCGGTTATAGAGTTAGAATCTCACTCTTACCTTAGATTTAACGGTCGCTCTAACTCTGATCGAATTTCTAATTTCTGGTGTCAGCTTGCACTTCTCGTATCCACTCCTTCTAAACTCTTGTGCTTCCAATCCTTGCACTTGTTTTGTTTCTACGTAAAAACCTAATTCCTCATGCTTCTATTCCTTTTTATAATATAATAATTCAAATAAACCTTTGTCTTAATGGGCTTAATTCTACACCTCCCTTTCTACTACCTCTAACACCAAAGTAGGCCCACATAAAATAATTCTACTAATCTATACTTATTTCCAATAATATTCTACAACTAAAATTAATTCATCATTAATTAATACCGAAAAACCTCAACTTCCGATAATTCAATTAAATAATCGACTATAATTTAATTAAATAATTAATTAAATTTTCGGACGTTACACCATCTAGATATGAGAAATATCATCTCACTTCACAATCACCTCAATCTAACAATCTCTCCAATTTGTTTACTATTTTATTGTAATTAGTTGGTTTCTTAGATATGAAAAAAAAAACAAAAAAAATAATAATTTTAAGAAGTTTAAGGGTGGGAACGTACCATCTATTCATTTTTTTATTTTTTTTATAATTAATAATAATAATAATAATAATAATAATAATAACAATAATATTTTTATTATTATTAAATAGAGTTTTAGAATAAAATGTGAACTTTGGGCCTTGAACCCCTTCTATTTGCAACATGTATAGTTAATTCACATCATTTTCTATTTTTTTCGCATTCAATAAATTATTTTCATTTTAATATTCATTTATATAAACTGGTAAATTAATTTATCACCATTTGTAAATATGTATCTCCATCCCCATGAATTATAATAGTTAATAAATATTTTATTGTTTTATCTAATTATTCATCACATGCACAAATCATTTTTTAAAGAACTAATACTTGATTGTGAGACATCTTTATACCTTGAGTCGACAAAGCTTCGAAGCGTCGCAACGGCCACACATGGTGCACACACCACGCTTGCTCTTGGGCTTACAATGAGGCTTTAGTTTATTAGTTAAACATTATTTAATTATCTAATTAGGTTATTTAAAATTGATTAGTCCATCTAATTAATTGTATTAATCTAATTACTTGATTAAATTTCATTTAGTTAATCGATTAAATTTCATTTAGTTAATCGATTAAATTTATTTCGTGCATGCACCTGCACAATTGTTAGTTGTCTTATCATTTGTGCGGGTCACCTTGTATGGGCTTTTATCGATTTATTTATACTTCCATGAATGTTCGTAATTATTCATCTCATCTTCATTCTCGCGCCTTGGTCTACATATCAAGTTTTTAAATAAGGGTCTCATAGTAGGGAGTAGACACTTTTCTATTCTCTCATTGTGTATTCACCACTTTCATAATCAAAAGTTACAAACCTTGATCCAACATCAAGTGACTTTACAAAACATTTTTCATAATAAATTCTGAGTATTTAAATCGTTGGTTGCTAGACCAATTGTTTAAAGACTTGTGCAAAATGAACTTTGAGTATTTAAATCGTTGTCGCTAGACAATTGTTTAAAGACTCAAATTTAATAAGAGTGAACTTTTCTTCACTTCACCTTTTCATAAGAAAACTTTTTGGGATGAGAGACGACTCGTTGAGCTTCCGTGCTCCTCTAGTTTCTAGTATTTGAATTGTAGGATGCTAGTCTTATTATTCGGTACTTTTCACCCACTTAAAATCAATTCAACTCATCAAACTTTGCCCACGTGCAAGTTCTTTTTCAGACTTCGCTCACACGCGATTTCTTTCGCTCACACGCGACTTCCATTGCTCACACGTAACTTCTTTCGCTCACACGCGACTTCTATCGCTCACACGCAACTTTCATCGCTCACACTCGATCACATAGTGAAGTGTTATCGTCCACGTACGATTAAGCTCCTATTTTCATAAATAAAATTAGTCAACCAATGAAAGTTCTTGCAACCGAGAACTACGTAAGCTCTGATTTTTCCATCGCACTTGGGGAATACGTAGGCACAAGATTCTAACATCTTGGCGAGCCCACTTTCAAAAAATTAAAACATGTTTCCTTTATTTCAACTTTTCTTGCATAATAAGTAGAACATAGCAAATTTACACACTAGATACACAAACACACTTAGAACTAAACGGGTTCCATCGAGTACGATGGATGTGAGGGGTGCTAATACCTTCCCCTTGCATAACCGACTCCCGAACCTGCATCTATTTGTCTCGAAGACCATTTCATTTCTTTGAGTTTTATCTATATTTTCCCTTTCCTCTTTAGGAATAAATAAAGTTAGATGGTGACTTCATTGTTTTAATCGAATAATTTTTCGATGGCGTCAACAATTATGTATAACTTTATTTGTATTCCCCAGATGTGGCATTTTATTCAAAATCAGTTGTACTGGCTGCAGGGGCTCATTAGAGACATTTCTCTTTTCAACAAGAACCAGCTTAAGTTTCTCTGGTTTTTTGACCTATATCGTTGCCTTGAATATGATCCTTTTTTTTTGCAATTTGTAATTGAATGCCTTGTACAAGAACAAAAGGTACAAAAGTCCGAGACTTTTTCGTATTCAATGTCAACAAAAAAAAACAAAACTCACTCTTTCCACTAAGATCTTATAGCTAAACTCTTTCGTTAGATCCAAATCCACCAATACTCTCACGAAATACCCAAAAGGCCTCTCGACTCAAAATCAATACATATTCGGTCCCGATACTAGCAATAATCCCAAAAAGCTAAACCTGAGCAAAAGTTTGTTTAAAGTGGATGGAACAAAATCTTTCCTTAGACACCAATATTCTTGAGATAACTTATGGATTATAATCTAAACCTGAGCAAAAGTTTGTTTAAAGTGGATGGAACAAAATCTTTTGTCCAAGGAAAGAGTTTAAGAACTCCATCAAGCGTTGACTAAACGGACTCTTTAGACATCTTCCAAAGACGAGAAAGCAAATTCAAAGAATTATTTACATCTTCCAAAGACGAGAAAGCAAATTCAAAGAATTATTTTCCCAACAAAGTGATACCTCGTTTATCAACCGGGTGCCACAATTCATTATAGTTTGCTTTTCATATTAACCATTGTTAATGACGACATACAACACCACCATGAAGATGATGTTTGCAAGCCTCCACACCCAGATTGTACTCATCTTTTGGAATAGTAATCGCAAGTGAGAAGCTGCCTATAAGGAATGTCACAAACGCTATGGAGACAGGTGCTGCAAAAGTTTTTGAACCTTGGGAAGTACGGTTTTTAAACAAGAATAGGAACCATCGAGGGAGATAGATGGGTTTCGGGGAACAGGAATGATGCTTCCATGGAGGAGGGAGGAAAGAGGGCTGTGAAAGAGGAAGAAACGAGGGAACAGCAAAGCAAACTAGCTGTTATCAGTCATATTATCGCTACTTTCTTTGCTTCAATTGAAATATTGTTTGCAAAATTTATTAACAAGAACTTCTCTTTATTGTAGTATGCAGTCGATAAACATAAATGTCAAATGTAGAAAGTAACATGAAATATTTTTCAGACCAAAATTTCTGATGCTTAACTGTACTTTTCATAATGGCAGAGAAGATATTATTTTAACACAAGATTCTGAGCATAAAATTCTCCCCAGCATCACCCCACTTAAAAAAGCTTTTCTGCAAAGCTAAGACATAAATAAAATTTCACTATCTCTATACCCTCTAAATAAATTTTTCTAGTTTTCGTGATTTAGTCGGCCCAGGTGGCTGGAAAGTCTGCAATTGCAAGTTGGAGCTTGCCTGGAGTTCAGTCAAAAAGGTATCATCCTTCTCGGCTTGTATCGCTTCTAATGTGCTTCCGAGAACATCAGCCGCAAGTCCAATTTGTAAGAGGCGTCCTGGTTCATCTCCGCCGTCGCGTATTAACCGCCCAATCTCCTTCAAAGAGACTACATCCTCTGTTATAGCTTTAGCGAAAATGCGGCCAAGAAACTCCGGTGCTTTTGGGGCATCCGTAACCACTTCTTCCAAAGTATTTAGAACAGATTCAAACCTGTCGAAGATAAACAGAAATGAGCAACATTTTCAATATTTTAATATTCTCAGTAACAGAATCTCACTACTAGTCGGTGTTTTCAAATAAAACTCACCCTTTAATGAGCTGGGCTTGACTTAAGGTGCCAGCATGAAGTTTAACTAGGTTGATCAGCAGTTTGGCTAAAAGATCTCTTTGTATGTCCTTTCTCTCAAATGAGTCTGTGACCCAGACAGAAACCATGGAAGGATGAAAGCTTGGAGAGTTCAGTTCTTTGACACACAAGACAACTTCATTCACATCTCTAGCACTGAATTGCACAATTTAAAGTCAGATCAGATCATTTAGAGAAAAGACAAGATAACTTGAAAATAAATCATCAGACACACCACAAATTAGAAAACACGTTTGTAAGACATGCATAATAAGATTGGTTTTGTTGGTTTAGCAAAACTTTGTTGGTTCGAACAGTGAGTGGGGAATGCCATTTTCTATTTCAAATTTTTTTCTTGTTGAATGAAGGTATTGAGATTCCAAAATAAAGTTTGATTTAATTGACAGCAGGCTATAAAACCTGTCATTGAATACAAATTTAAAAAAGGGAGGCCTAACCTGTCACTGAATAGAAATAACAAAAAGGAGACCTAAGTACAAGTTTACAACTAAGACAATTAAATATAGTTTGATAAACATAGAAACATGGGGCCAAGAGTTTTTGTGTTGATTGTTGAGAGTTAGAAGATTCAATAGGAACACAGCTCGCACCCAGAGGCTGCTTAATGCATGTCCGAAACATAAAGAACAAAATTATCAAGGGGGTGTTCTTTTACCGGTTACAACGAATTCCCAGAAATTTAATAGCAGAAATATTTCTTCCCATATTTGGTAGAATACATGCACATGCACATGAGCACCCTATACCCATGTGAGAATGTCACATTATAATTGTACTTGTAAGAAAATATGCATGCCAAACTAGAAATCTCATTTCTTCGAAAGAAACATAACATAATTGGCACAATAAGCTTAAACAAAAGGAATAAACACCACAAGAAAAGAAAGCAGTACCTATAGTATTCTTTAATTGCTGACATGGACATGTTCTGTAGTTGCCCTTCAGACAAACCGTTTTCTGAAGAGGTATTCAGGGCGCCTGATGTCTCTTGTGTTCGGGCAGGAGGTGGATTTGCAACAGGTTTATCAAGAATCCTACTATTTACATTTCTCAAGTCCCTGTTAGCATAATTCATATTTTGCTCTGGAACACTTGATTGATCATAAGCAGCTGGGCCAGAAAATCTATCCGGAACATATCTCGAAGAGTGGTCCTCCCTAGAGCTGTACGAAACCTGTTCAGATAAATTACTATAACCATTAAGAGCAGTAGAACTTGAAACTGTAGGAGGACCTCTAATGGACGTCATTCTTTTAGCCAGACCACCTTGGGGTCCCAAATTCATTGACTCATCAGCTAAAGGCTTTTGGGGCAAGGGAATAGACAGTGTCCTAGCCTCATACGATGATTGCCTTTCATACCCACGAACATCCTGAGAACCATGCCCACGAACTTGAGTAGGCAATCCCCCCATCTGAGAGTTAGGAGGGGATAACATAGATGAACCTCTTGAACCAAAATCCATAGGGGCCCTTCTTGCTACACTAATACCCGTACCACGGCCCAGCCTACCAGCTTGGGATTGTCTCTCTTGGGAAGCATCTCGGTGCACCTCTTCAATCTTCTTTGGACCTTCAACTTTTCTTCTTTGTTGCCATCTATTCTTTCTTAAATCAATGGTATCCTTCAACATGAACCTCACCCTAGAAGATAAACTCATGTTGTTTGATAATAATTTAATCCTTTCAAAATATACATCCATATGTTCCTTGGCTTTGGGGTGATCGATCATCTCCCCAATAGTACTCATCAGTTTGCATAAAGCTTCAATATCTTCTTCATCAGGATTCTGACACTGACCCAATAATTTTTTGATGCACTCGTGCATTATCCTCTCTGTTAGCATTCTCTTCTTATATAGTTCTCCAATTAACCTGATATTACCCAACATTCGTCTTCTAGCCTTGGATCGTTTTGCTTCTCTTTCCTCATCCGACTGTTTCACCTCACCCTCATCATCTTTATTAGCTTCTTCTTGCTCTCTCTCATCCCTCTCAAATTCTTCTTGGCACTTGTTTAACAGTAATCTCTTAAATGTTATCTTTTCATTGTCTTGACTGAGATCAGGCAATGCAGATGCCAGATGAAAACAAAAATTGGCATACATTTCACAGAAGGTAGGTTCCATCAAGGCCTTCTCAAAGATTTGTGAGATGACACCAGTGAGAGTGACTGCATTGTCAATATTAACTGCTTTTACCTGCTCAAAAAGCTTCTCAAAATTCTGTGGAGTTAACTTGTTCAATATACCCTTCAATTGCCTCTGCTTCGCCTGTTCCTCGTCTGTCACTTTACCAACCTCATACTTCTTCTCAGCTTTGTGCATCATCTGCATTGGAGATTGAGAAGGAGATGGAATTAAACCCCTCTGCTGGAAGCTAGCACTACGCTGCCACCTTTCACCATCAGGGCTATTTCTTTGCATTCCTCCCTGATTTACCATGGATTGCATTGGCCCAGAGAGAATCCCTCCCCCATATTGCATTCCCTGTGGACGTGGACTCCTTAAAACGCCAAAATTGCCTAATTGGCCAGATCTAACTCCTGTATTACCTCCACTACCAATAACACCAGATGCTTTATTCCATTTATCGTCCTCAATAACACCACTCCCACGACGATCCATCCGAGACATCCCACCCGACCTATCTGTATTTCTTCTAGCAGAAGGATGTGAATCACGTTCAATAACATGAGAACTAACATTGGAAGTCATCAAAGCCTCCATGTCTGACGAGATTTCAAACCCTTCAGGAAGATCCGTCCAATGCTCTGCGAATTTCAAAAGAAAATCTCGAGAGTATTTTTTGTCAGTAACTGCACTTTCGTCGCCAACCAGTTGAGTTTTATTTGATACTTCTAGTTTTGGTGTGGACATGTCAGCGACATCCTCCCAGTCCTCAAGTTCAGCCTTACTCTGCCTGGATTGTTCATTTGCAACTGCATTTGGCTGAGAAGCATCCACAGGCAACTGATTCAAATTTCCATAAGAAGAAACACATCCAGTGTTCTCCAAACTGACAACAGCCTCTTTCTTTTCCTCGGGTCTCTTGTATGCGTTATAAAGATCAGATGTCATCCCAGCAGCATCTGCTTTCAGAAGAACCTCTTTTCTTTTCTTTTTTCCTTTTGATGAAGCTTTCACTTTACTTGGCTCTAAACTTGGTTGGTCCGTAGTACTCGGTGCTGCTGGAAGAGACATGGTGCCACTGCCAGCAATAGCATCCTCTGAACTCTCCTTGCAGTGTTCAGAAGTTATTTCTAAATGATTGGAAGATCGCCGATATGATGAGCCAGAATTTGTAGAAATAGCTTCATTACTATTTAGACTATCATTTCTGTTTAAAGAGTCACCTTTAGAATCCAATGCAGTAGAGGTAGACGTGTCTAAATTATTAGACATCCTATCACATTCTGTGCTGTAACTTGCAGATCCACCATGCCCTTGTTGTCCAGTCTTTAAAGTTACATCCTCAGTGCTTAACTCTGTAACACTCTGTTTTTGATTAAATTCTGTCCCGCCGTCACTAACATTTTTACATCCCTGAAGAGTTGAAACGGTCTGTCGTAACAGTTTATCCTCTTGGGATAATTCATCTACCTTAGCACTATTATGATTGTTCAAACTAATAACAGCTTGAGTAACAGGTCCTTCAGCTGCAACACAAACAGAGACCTGTCTAGAACAAACGGTCTCTTCCTCAAGTCTCACAGAGGGCAAGGTCTCACTGGCAGCTGATAATGTGCCTGAAGCGGCTGCTGATAAATTTTCACTGTCAACTGCTGCAGAATGAGTTGGTTTAGTTCCTACAATATCAGAAGCTACACAATCAGAGATACCACCATCAACAGCTAGGGAAGGTTCATTGGCCACATCAGAAGATTGTACAGTCACCTGTGGGGAAAAATAAAAATAAAAACATTCACAAAACTTGAACCAAACTGAGAACAAATTAGCAAAAGGATATTTGATTAGCTAGCACTTTTGCACCTGATTCTGCAACTGTTCTTTCTTCTGATTATCCTTCAAAGTATTTGACCTACTAAGAGTTTCCATGTTTCTGCCCTCGTTTTTGGATACATCTGGATCCATATTCTTACTCAAGGCAGATGAAGAAGGCAACAAGGAAGCTGATGTAAGCTTATCAGAAGATGCAACAGTAGATTGTTCAGAAGAGATTTCAGAACAAGTGTCAGACCCTTTTGGTGGCACAGAAGAGATCACAACACCAGACCCACTTGGCTTTATAGACACATAAGAGGCTCTAGACACAGTTGATGAGATTGCATTCGGCACATCACGGGAAAATTCCCGATTAGGTGGTTCAACAATGCCAGAAATAGAAGCAACAGTTTTATTAACAGACGGGGAATTATTAGACACTGAATTCGCGAAACCAACATTCTGTGGAGCACGATTCGCTGGATAATTTATTCTTGGTGTCTGGGTGGTGGGGGCTATCTGACTACTTGATAATGGAAGAGAACTAGGAGTTTGATAAAATGGAGAATTGGATTGATAGTAATTAATAGGATGAGAAGCAGGAAATGACTGGACAGACGGAGATTGAGAAGGGATGACAGAATGAGGCCTAGGACCAGATGACCCGCCATCTGAATATGCATTGGCCCTTTTATCAAGTCTAAGCTCTTCGCGAGTATCAGGGTGAGTTATTCTCACAGTAGTTTTACGAGGAGGCGGAGGTGGAAATTTTCCTCCTTGCTGAGGAGAATATTGAGGACTGCCCATACCAATGTTGCCTACCTGATGGGCCATTTGATGACCAATTTGAGGAGTGAAACCCATACTTTGGCCTTGATGCATGACTTGAGGATGCATAGGATGAGGTTGAAGACTTGGAACGAATACTTGGTGTTGCATCTGCGCAGCGTTTCCCATTTGTAAAGGCATCTGAAGAGATGTTGACATACTACGAGGTTGAATATGTGGATTAGGAACACCAAAGTGTACAGGTGCATGTGACTGGTGATATGGCATTGCCATTGACATCCCAGTTATAGGAATAACAGAAGGCTTATGCATCAAGCTTGGTGGAGGTAAATGTGGAGATTGAATATCCTTTTTTGTCCTTATACCAGTATGAGTCTCCCCACTCTTAGATTGGTCTACGACACCTGTATCCTTATTAGCTGGCAGCGGCTTTGGAACAGGGTGCTGCTTTGGAACAGGATGCTGCTTTGGAACAGGAGGTGTCAGCACAGAAGGCACAGCTCTTGAAGAATCATGACGAGCCTGAATGTTATGAGATCAGATAACAACAAAAAATGTACTTGCATTGATTGCTATGAAGCAAGCAGACAATATTAACTTCAACAAGACTAAATAATAAAAAAATTGACGCACTGCTTTGTCAGCTTCAATTATGGAAAAATGATATCACAAACAGCAAACTTTCAAAGGCATTAGCGGTGTCAGAATCAGGGCCCACCATTCCATCCTTTTCCTTCTTATTTCTTAAGGATAAGGTGGTGTTGGTATGGTATATCTACATTTTCGTACAAATAACAAGATGAAAGGGAAAAAGAAATAACACACCTGATCATGCTTCTGCTCATCTATATTAGGAGGAGCTGAGCTTGTGCGAGCAGGAATCTGCATACATTATAACAAAATACAATCAACTCCCCCTAATATTCTAGGCATTATGTAACACTAAATTTCAGGACCATGTTAAGTAATTTGCAGATGAGAAACTTACCGTCATCACATTCACAATGCCAGGACTAATAGATCCAAATTGGAAAGGGAATGCTTTGGATGCATCTCCTGGGAAAGAAAGCAAAATCAGATCACTCTCACAAGCCACAAATAATAGGTTAGAAAAAGTTAATTTTCCAACTATGATGACCCTATACAAGAATTAAGAAACCAAAAATCTTATGCGCTACATAAAAACCCGCATGAGTGGTAATAACATACCTCCTTTAGCCGGGGTCGTAGGAGCTGCCGAATCAGAACTCACGGGGGGAGGTTGAGAAATAGGAGCTTTAGGAACAACCCGGGTGCTCCTCTGGGCAGCTGCTGCTTCAGAAGGCTTGGTAGTTGCATTTGTAACTGATGCACCAGACCCTCCTATGATAAAAACATAGATTAGTTTCATCCACTCAAAACAATCAATCACATTTTACCAAATCACCCAAAAAAAAAACTATTCTAAGGTCCAAGCTGCTTACCATGAAATTGCGGCTGTACATGAGTACCATTCGGTGTTGCTCGGACTACAGACGCATAATTTAACTCAGCAGAATTCGCATTTGCGGGAGTAGGGTTTACTGAATTCGCATTTGCCGGAGTAGGGTTAACCCTAGGCGGTCCACCTTGTGCATGATTATTAGACTTCTTATTAAAACTAACACAAACAACAACCAGTATCAAAAAAATTGTACATTTAACAAAACTAAACAAAAAAAAAAATCATATTTCAATACATAAATTTGAAAAAACCCTAAGAAACTAACCTCCGAGAAGAGGAGAGTGCGGGAGAAGGCGCGGCGGCGCCGGAGCCGGCCTTAACGTAAGAACCGCCGGAGTTACCTCGGTGTTGATTGAAGCTTCCGGATCGGGCGGAGCGGCGGTCACTCTTATCGGACTTTGATTGATTGAAGGACATAAATCCCAATTCTTAACTCCACAAAAATTCAAATTGAAGAAACAAAAAAAGAGGGAATATTTATATTTTCCCCCTCAATTTTCCCTGCGAGAAATCAAAAGAACGAAATCGTGATCGTGTTGATAACATGCATTTGAGGAATTTGAAAACGGAATTGGTAATGATTAGGATGTAGAAGGAGAAAAAATGCAGAGTGAAGTGGAGACGTGAAGAGAGTGATGTGTGTGAAATTAGGGTTTATATTTAGAGAGAGAGAGAGTACCTGAGATGAGAAGAGAGAGAATACGAAAGAGAGGGAGGGTGTGTGAGAGAAAAGGAGTGAGTGAGGTGAGAAAAATAGAAGAATATGAAAGAGTGAGACTTTATAAGGCAGTTATGTTTTTTTAGAATATTACTACTTCTTTCAGTTGTACTTGTACAATGACTCTATCTTATCATGAGATTGAGTAATATATAAAAATTTCCTCTTTGTTTCTTTCAGTTGTGTAAGATCTTTTTAATTTATTTTAACAGATCTTTTTAATTTATTTTAACCTATAAAAATGTTTTTAATTAATTACGATTATGAATTCTATCGAATCATAAGATAAGTCATAAAAGGATTTATAGTTTGCGAAAATAGAATATGCACCGTTGTAAAGTAATTTTATTTTATTATTTAATGAACGATTGACATTGTTATCTAATGAACGACGTGCATTCCACCACGTCATTTAGATAATTTCAAAAAATTTAAATGATTTAGCAGATTCGTGATTTTTTATTGGACGACCGTTAAAAAAAACTTACACTAACGATGTATATTCATTAAACTCTAATAGATATTTTGTCTCCTATCATATAGCCGAGTTTTAAAAAAATTCTTGTAAAAAAAATTAGATTCTCTCCTAACTTATAAAGATTCTCATTTTGACCCCTCGTAATACCCAATCATCAAAAAGAATGAGGTGTTAGACTGTTTTTTATTTTTTATTTGGCTTTAATGACGTGGCTTGCCCATTTAAATTTTTACAAATCTAAAATGTATGACATTACCCAGTCAAAAGTAATAAACTATGTAAATATGCTTCTGCAAATTCAACATAAAGATTAAAATCAAACCTATAAATCAATAATGGGTAATTTATGTGATTTTTATTAATAATCAAAAATCATTATTTATATGATTTTTAAGATACTTATAATTATAGTGTCTAGTGACAACTAATGAGTGCATTGTGTGTAGTATAGATTCAATTGAATACATTGTAAATAAAAAATATATTTAAATTCTAACATTTTAAATTTATTCTTAATTATTTCATCCTTCAAATTTTAGTTCTAAATAAATATCTAAACTTTATGGTATTTTAAAATAAGTTATGTTGCTTGAAATTAATTAGAATAATGAGTTATTTGTGTTTATAGTATATCATGAATCTTTCTTATTTGTATTTTAACATTAACTAAATTCTAAGCATGGTAGACTATACCAACAACAGATAAGAAAAATTCTTCCCAAAATTTCAACAATCAATTAAATCAATAAAAACCTGATACATTCAAAGATCATATAGAAATATTTGCGAATATGATATGATTTTCAATTTTTTGAAAAATATATCAATAACATTTAAAATCATATAGTTTTTTGTTAATATACTTTTTGAATGCTAATTAAAATTATATCAATATTATATGTTTTATTTCCATTAAATTGAATATTAATAGATCAATTAATTTTTTAGAAATAATTTAAGTGAATTAATTGATTAATTAATTATCATGAGAATAATGGTTTCTTTTATCAGTATTGACAAATTTTATATTGTAACAACATTATAATTATTTATTTTATTACTAATATTAATGATTAATAATGATTACAATTAAATGGGAAGAGAGACTCCCCAGAGTTAAAAATTGGGAATAGAAGTTCGCGCTAGAGTTGAAGAGTTCCGAATAATCTGCATAAAGTTCAAAAAAAAAAAGATGAACATGTGAATACAATTAAATAGGAAGAGAGATTGTCCAGCATTATTATATAATTGGACTTCAAAGGATTAACCAAATGGGTCATTGGAATGTTTTAGCAACATGTACTTACTAAACATATATTTTCTTTACCAAAGTTCAGATAAATTGTGCAATGTTAATTAATTAAAATCGTGCCAAGGAGAAGACCATTGTCATTTTTTATCAACAATAAATGCTATGAATATTTAAGTAGTACTACCTCTATTCCTATATATAAGAGACAATTCATTTTTTAAATTCATTGAATAATCAATGTATTTGGTCAATTTATAGACTAGGTACATTGATTATTCAATGAATCTAAAAATTGAATTGTCTCTTATATATAAGAACCTCGGATAAATTTGGATTCAAAACAAAAGCCAATCGGTGCCCATTTGTTCACACCAGAGATTTATCTTCTTTTTGGGCATTACCATATCATAATATTATCATGTCATCACAAAGAAACATAAGCAGCGTTAACAAACACATAGCAAAGAGTTTGTTTAACAATCTAACCAAGTGCATCTGACTTGCATATGAAAAATATATGTTGCCAAACTGCCTGATGGGAATTATAGAATTAAACATATGCTTCATGCTTAGTGCTGCATCAACCGTTTTTCTTTCTATGCACCAAGCTTTAGACCAGTTCAAAAAGTTTAAGTGTTACTGATACTAAATAGAAAAAGATTCAGTTTCTTTTAGAAAACATTATAATCACGCAGTTAATTTGTTCATGTTCACTATGATTAGATAAAGATTATCACAAAACGAATACATAACGAAGTCACTATCTTCATTTGATTCAAATATAGATCAAATAGATAACGAAACAAAATAATAATATTAAGTCAATACCTTAACGAAGTCCTGTGGAGAGATGTCGGGAAGATAGAAGCATAAAGGGTTTGAAATATCAGAGTTGTGATTGATCTACGGCAGAAAATCAATAAAGCAAAATGGATCCAACAGGTCGATTGAACGGATGCGATCTAAGAGGGATTGAGAGCAGCGGCGACATAAATCTTTGGAGAGAAAAGGAAGCCATGTGGAGAAAAACTTGGAAGCTGTTCGAAGTTCAAAAGGTTGATAATTAAGGAGGAAAGGGTCGATGGTGGAAGGTTGTTTATCCATGGCAATGAGTCGACTAAGAGGAAATAAAGAGGATATTGATTTGAAAGAGAAAAGAAGATTACCTTATCAACCCTTTCAACCCCTTTCAATTTGGTTAGGGTTAGGGCGACGATAAAACTCACTTTGGAAGATGAATGTGTGGATTTGAATTGGAATAGAAATCAATTTCTACTATATGCAGAACAAATATTAGGCTTAAATTGTTACAAAGTTACTGAGTTATATGGGAAGTTGTGAGAGTTATGTGGAGTATTTCAATGTGACATTTGAATATTTATTAAAAAATAATATGAAAACATAACAAAATTACACATCATCCGTCATAAATGCCAAATGCATGTGGTTGTAGCAAATGTGTAATTAGACAATATTAACCTTGATAAGTGAATGTTTAGCTTTTAATCAAAAGGTTTGATTAGGAAAGTATCTGGAAATACCATCACTAACCAACTAATTACATGCTTTAATTAGTCTAATTTCAAAGTTAATTTAGATTTATTACACTAATCCTTGCTTTACATGTATTTAGTAATAAATGTCGTTGTGTTAAACCTATAATTTTTGTTATAATTCTTATTAATTTATTTCATTATATTAATTATTATATATCCATTATATTAAATAACAACGGAACAAGTTCTTTGATATTCTGAATATAGTTATAAATCATTACTAATTTTCAATATGCTTGAAAATTAGTTTTAGAGATTAAAAGAAAAAATAAGGAAAAAATTTTATTCATTAATTCTGAAGATTGAATGGTGGAGTTATTTGATATTTTGATAAATTTTTTCTGCTTCATATCCATGTTATGCAGGTTCTTCTATAGCTACAAGTTCACGGTGTTTCTAACTCAATAAATAAACACGCTTGAAAGATTGTCAAGAACAGAAGGCAGAACGCCTTGCAATTTTAAAATCATATCATGTCAATATAAATCTATTGGTTACTCATATTTTAGCTTTGTTAGTCACATTTTAACACTTAATATTTTGGATTTGTACATTCATGTTTAGCAGGGCAAGATTCCTTTGAATGTAGTAGCACACTGCATAGTTTTGGATATGTACATACATGACATGTTTAACAGTGCAAAATTCTTTTGAATGTATTAGCACACTGCATATTTTTATTTATTTGTGTAAAATTCATTTATGCAAGTTTCTAATATAATACGAAACTACATTGTTAGATACAACTACAAGACCGAAATTTATTTTATTTTGGAAAGATTGTGAAATATTCATTTTATTTTATAATGTTTCTTTTGTGATGTTTAATTTGATTTTCTTTCTTTTGGAAAGATTTTGTAATCCTTCTTCTGTAATATATATAAATATGTATAGTCTTTAAGTTTGTCTTTTTCTATAGAATATTTAAGCCTAAGAAATAGGTTGGTGATAGATAAAATTAAAACATCTTTATAAAAAAATGTCATAAACTTATTACTAAATTATTTTAAATTCAAAATAATTTATTAGTTCACATATTCAAATATTATAAATAACTTAAATTATAATATTTAATATTTAGTAATAATATTGAATATCATACTTTATATTTTCCAAGCATTCAAACTGCTTAATGCATTATGGTCAATTTATCATTTAATAAAGCTTTTAGGAAATTTTATTATTGAATAAAATACTTATTATTGATAACAATAATAAAATACTTATTATTGATAATTATTATTTATTCAGGATACATGTGATAATTTTATTAATTGGTTATAATACAATTGATAGAAAAAATCAATGATAAAAGATAAAATCATCGTAAAAGTGAATCACGAGATTAAAATCATTCTCATTAATTTTATTCTAATTAAAATCAACGATAATTTGTAATTATTTAAATTTTTATAAAAGATTAATAAGAATAAGGAACCAACTAAAATAAAATTATGATTTACTTAAATAAAAAAGATAAAATATCTTTCAATAAGAAATTATTTGTCTCTGATATTTTCTTTCTCTCTTTTGATAATTTTTTATTTTTCTACTAATATCAATAATAATAAATGTTAAATTATTATTTAATATTTTAAGCGATTTTTTGATATTTTTAGATCTAATTTTTTATTTCTTTTCCTACGGATATCTACAATAATAAATGTTATATTATTATTTATAATTGTAATTTTTTATTATCAATAATACATTTATATTAAATCAAAAATGATTGTATTATTAAAATTACTATTTTCTCTTATTTCCATATTTAAAACATAATAAAAAACAAATTATTTTTTATTTATAAAATTTTATAATATGATAAAAATCATTTTTTTATAATCAGAAAAAAATTTATAATAATTTTTATAAACGGGAATAAGTTACAAATATTTTTATAATAAAAAACAAATTCAACTATTGATGCAATTGTTTTTAACAAGAATAAGTTAAAAATAATTTCATAAAACGTTATACGGGTTAATGACACTTATAAACGAAAAAAAAATTATATATTGATATAATTATTTTATTAATGGAAATAAGTTATAATATTAACCATAAGGACTAAAGTATCGGTAAATACCCTTCTTACTATAAATTATAAAAAAATTTATTTCAAAATTAAATATTTAATTTATCATTCTAAAAACATAAGAATTAAAATTATTTTATAATTAGTTAATTCCTTATTTGAAATAAAATATATTTTGAAATTATTTAGATTTTTATAGCAAGGTTAATAAATCAAAATAAAATTAATTGAGATTTAATAATTATTTTGGACTTATAAAATAACTAAAATATATCAGAATTTTTTCAAATTAACTTTATAATTGTAATCATGATAAAAAGTATTAAATGGTATTCATGAAAATTTAATGATAAATGATAATCATAAAAAAATAATGATAAAAGGTAAAACTTATGAGACACATATTTATGATTATTGAATAAATAAATTTTAGATGATACGACAAATATTTATTTTTACAATTATTTTTAGAAACATAAATAACTTACAAATATTTTTATAAAAGATAAAAATTCAACTATTTATTTAATTATTAATTTTTGACGGGGTAGTATCAAATATTAATAAAGTATGTAAAATTTATAAATATGATCTAATAAGAAGGTTTTAAAATTGAAATGTAACGAGAAGCTGTCATTGTAGATGGAATTTTTTGGATTCATACTGGTTTGTTAACTCATCTGAATTTACAGGTACATGTGAATGTATGTATGAAATACCAATTGTACCGAGTTTGTTAACTCATATGGATTCACGGGTAGATGTGAATGTATTTACAAATATTTTTATAAAAGATAAAAATTCAACTATTTATTTAATTATTAATTTTTGACGGGGTAGTATCAAAAATTAATAAAGTATGTAAAATTTATAAATATGATCTAATAAGAAGGTTTTAAAATTGAAATATAACGAGAAGCTGTCATTGTACAATGTAATTTTTTGGATTCATACTGGTTTGTTAACTCATCTGAATTCACAGGTTTGTGAGATATCAACTGTAACACCCCTTCTAATTACCCGCGTTTTATAAATAATAATCAGAGTTTTTAATTACAAATCAAGAGGCGTCACAATTTAAATAATTCAAATCAGTCAACACAGTTGTCATGCTTTCACTGAAGAATAAATCATTAAATAAAACAGGCTTAAAGTTATGTTTAACAGCGGAAATGAAACATAACAAATCCCGAATACATCATTCATAGTTATTCCAGGATAATAAATCAAAACATAATTCAAAACCATTAAGGTTATCCTTAACAGATTTTCAAAACAAAACGTTTCCCCAGTGTTACATCTACCAGAGCACGACACTGACACGCAGACTAACTAACTGACTCGACTCTAGAGCTATCCTCACCAATTCCAAGCAGCTAATCACTTCGAATCTGAAATCATCAAAGTAAGGGTGAGATTTCTATCCAATATAAAATGCATTATACGTTTCTAAATACAACAGAATAATTGAATACATTAGTCCATTATCCAAACACATAGTCATAGCTAATTCACAAATGCATTTCACACAATGAACATGCAATATAACAAACAATGGAAATTGCAACACTGGAAACCATCCTAGCATGTTACAATCCCATATGCAATGCAGACGCTATGCATGTGGTACCAAAACGTGAACCGAGTTCACCCACTGCTCCATTTACATGTGGAAAGACAGCGGAAATCCATGATTCGCCCATAACACTGAGTCAAGAATCCATGATTCGCCCATAACACTGGGTCAAGAATCTAGCCTCACTACCTCTGAACCAGGTAAGTCTATTGGCTCTGCCAGTTCACCTCCACACAATGGGAATGAACCAATAACAAATGCTTGTGCATGCACCATAAAAGCATGCAACATCAATTCAACGGATTATGATCACACATAATTCCACATAATGCCAACATCAACGAATATCGCATGATAACAACATAATCATGGAATAAATTATCACAAAGCATAACTATGCCAAACGCTTACTCTTCAATTAGTAAGACTAACCCAGTATATACAACAATAACAACTGAGATCAACAATCATCATGAATACACAACATCGACAACAACACATGATATCAATACAATCATGAATAAACAACAAGGAAACCAACACATAAGCGTCAATCTTCGTTCAACCTGTCAGAACAATCTGAACCAATTCATCCACCATTCTTAAAACTACCATAGTTCACCAATCGGAAAAATGACTCTTTTCAAAATAAAATCCATTAATTATAATTTTCTTTATTTTATAAAATAGAGTATTTAATTTAAGAAACAACGTCCAAAACGGCGACTAAAACGGACTTACGGTTTGAAAGTTATGAATTTTTAAAGTTTAGTGTTTTCCAAAAAGAAATAGTGGAACCCGGTTCCTCCATATGGGGAACCGGTTCCTGAGTTCAAAAATGTCATTTTTAGTGATCAAAACACTGGGAACCCGGGTTCTCCCATATGGGAACCGGTTCCCACGACCTGCAGAATAAAAAACTGCTATTTTTGACAGCATTATGCATTCCAAATCACATCCAATCAATCCCATGCGAATTGCAACATTAGGAACACTAAAATGCATCCATTATACACCAATACAACATCATACATCTTTGTTTCATCATTCCTATTAGTTGTTTGACACACTAAGGATCTTAATTCTATAATCCGACACAAATAGGGTTTCATCCTACAAACCTATAATCAATTTTCCTAACATACCCAATTACCCGGTTGATTCCCAAAACCCATAAGGCATTAAAACCGAATGAAATCACCCCTTACCTCGCGATGATCTTCGACTTCCTCGGCGTCGGCTTTTTCCTCTCTTCTCTTCTCTTCTCCAATTCTACGTGAAATAGCTTTTTCCCAAAAAAACTCATTTTTCCTTCTTTTCCTTTTTATATTCCTTTTAATACTCCTTTATTATTCCAAATAAAATACATAATTAATAATTAGTAAAAGTAGAGTGATTTACTCCTCACACCCACTATTTACTCTGCACACCTCCAACCCTTCTTTCTTCAATTAATCCAATTAAATCCAAAAATATAAATACTTAAGACTTTAATTAATTAAATAATTAAATTCCCATTTATTTAATATTCGAATTAAATCGGGGTGTCACAACTCTCCCCCACTAAAAGAGTTTTCGTCCTCGAAAACATACGTTAGACGAAAAGTTCGGGATACGAGTCCTTCATCTGACTCTCCAGTTCTCAAGTGACATTTCCTTCAGCTGGTCCTCCCCAAGCTACTCGTACCAGTGCTATCTATTTACCCGTAATTTTTTCACTTTCCGATCCTCAATTCTCGCAGGTACTGCTTCAACAGTCAAATTATCCCGTACCTGAACATCATCTACTTGAATCTCATGAGACGGATCCGCAATGTACCTCCTCAACTGAGATACATGGAAAACATCATGCAAATTCGCAAGTGACGGCGGTAAAGCAATCTGATAAGCAACTTTCCCAACTCTCTTGGTAATTTGAAACGGACCAATAAAGCGCGGAGTCAACTTCTTTGACTTCAAAGCTCAACCAATACCAGTCATCGGAGTAACTCGCATGAACACGTGGTCTCCTTCATTAAACTCAAGATCTTTCTTCCTCTTATCATGATAACTTTTCTGACGACTCTGAGAAGTTCTCATCTTCTCCTGAATCATCTTGATCTTTTCTGAAGTTTGTTGAACAATCTCTGGTCCAATCATAACACTTTCTCCAAATTCTTACCAACACAACAGTGTCCGACATCTCCTACCATACAATGCCTCAAATGGAGCCATACCAATGCTCGAATGAAAACTATTATTGTAGGTTAACTCTATCAACGACAAGTAGTTATCCCAAGCTCCACCTTTCTCTAACACACAAGCCCTCAACAAATCTTCTAACGACTGAATCGTCCTCTCCGTCTGACCATCTGTCTGCGGATGATATGCGGAACTCAATCGTAACTTAGTACCCAGAGCTTCCTGCAATCCTGTCCAGAACTTAGAAGTAAACCTCGGATCTCTGTCCGACACAATGCTAGACGGAATACCATGCAAACTTACAACCTTCTCAATATACAATTCTGCCAACCTCTCCATCGGATAATCCATTCTTATCGGAATAAAGTGAGCAGACTTTGTCAATCGGTCTACAATAACCCAAATAGAATCACAGTTCTTCGTTGTCCTCGGCAAACCAGACACGAAATCCATTGAAATGCCATCCCATTTCCACTTCGGAACAAACAACGGTTCCATCAATCCCGACGGCTTCTGATGTTCAATCTTTGATTTCTGACAAACCAAACATGCATACACAAATCGGAAATTTCCTTTTTCATTCTAGGCCACCCAAAATAACTTCTTCAAGTCATGATACATCTTAGTAGCACCAGGATGAATACTCAATCCACTACGGTGTCCTTCTTCCAAAATACTTTTTCTAATCCCAGCAACGTCCGGAACACACACTCTATCACCAAATCTCTTAACGCCATTCTCGTCAATTCGGAACTCACCTCCTTGACCTTGGTTAATCAATGTCAGCTTATCCACCAAACCAACATCAGATTTTTGTCCATTTCGAATCTCTTCCAAAATACCACTAGTCAGCTTCAACATGCCCAATTTCACACTATCTGGAGTAGTTTCGCATACTAAACTTAAGTCTCTGAATTGTTCCACTAAGTCCAATTCACGAACCATCAACATCGACATATGCAAGGACTTCCTGCTCAACGCATCTGCCACAACGTTTGCCTTACCAAGATGGTAATTCAAACCGAAATCATAATCATTGAGAAATTCTAACCATCTTCTCTGCCTCATATTCAACTCTTTCTGATCAAAGAGATACTTCAGGCTCTTATGATCATTGAACACCTCAAACCGTGAACCATACAGATAATGCCTCCATAATTTCAAAACAAATACAACAGCTACCAACTCTAAATCATGAGTCGAATAATTCCTTTCATGAATCTTCAACTGTCTTGAAGCATAAGCCACAACCTGCCTATCTTGCATCAAAACACCTCCTAAACCCATCAAGAACGCATCACAATACACCACAAAAGATTCTGTCGGATTCAGCAAAATCAGAATCGGAGCACTAGTCAACCTCCTCTTCAATTCTTGGAATCCTTCCTCACAATCTGCATCCCAAACAAACGCTTGACCTTTTCTCGTCAACTTAGTTAACGGTAAAGCTAACTTCGAAAAATCCCTCAATGAATTTCCTGTAGTAACCTGCAAGACCAAGAAAACTACGAATCTCTGAAGCATTCTTCGGCGCTTCCCACTGAGATACCGCTTCTACTTTTGTAGGATCAACAGCAATACCATTCTTGGAAATCACATGACCAAGAAAACTCACTTTGCTTAACCAAAACTCACATTTTGACAGCTTCGCATAAAGCTTCTTCTCCTTCAATAATTCCAATACAATCCTAAGATGCTTTGCATGCTCCTCATCATTCTTTGAATAGATCAAAATGTCGTCAATAAATACCACCACAAATTGGTCAAGATACAGATGAAATATCCTGTTCATATACTCCATAAACACGCCAGGTGCATTAGTAACTCCAAACGGCATAACAGAATATTCATAATGCCCATACCTCGTTCTAAATGCAGTCTTCTGAATATCTTCCGCCTTAACACGAATCTGATGATATTCAGACCTCAAATCGATTTTACTGAATACACAAGCTCCAACCAACTGATCCATCAAATCATCAATCCTCGGCAATGGATACCGATTCTTGATTGTCACTTTATTCAATTGCCTGTAGTCAACACATAGTCTCATCGTTCCTTCCTTCTTCTTAACCAACAATACCGGCGCATCCCACGGTGAAACACTAGGACGAATAAACTTCTTCTCAAGCAACTCTTCCAACTGTTTCTTCAGCTCAGACAACTCAGATGCCGACATGCGATAAGGCGCCATCGACACCGGTCTAGTTCCAAGAATCAAATCTATAGCAAACTCCACTTCTCTCTCTCAGGTGGCAACTCACTAACATCTTCCGGAAACACTTCTGGAAATTCATTCACCATTTCCAAACTACCAAGTTTACAAAAATCGGGGATTCGACTCTTTTTAAAATAGTTTTCATAAAATAATATTTTTCTTATTTTGTAAGATAGGATTTTTAATTTAAGAAATACTGCCGAAAACGGCACTCGAATCGGAGTTACGGTTTGGAAAATATGAATTTTTAAAGTTTTAAACATTTTGAAACTCAACACAGTGGTAACCGGTTCCTCCCTGGGAGAACCCGGTTCCCACAATTCTCAAAAACACTCCCCCTGGAATTTTGTATGAGGAACCCGGTTCCTCCATACTGGGAACCGGTTCCCACGAAGAAAAATGGTTTTGTTTGGAAATTTTGAACTAGGAACCCGGTTCCTCCCCAGGAGTAACCGGTTCCCGCAACCTGCAGAACCAAAAACTTGCTATTTTGACAGCAACATGCAATCCAACTCAATCCATTTCTAAACCACTCAATCGGAGCAAAATCCCAACCATTCTTCACCACCGACAATTCATCATTCTTGGCCTTTCCTTTCACTTCCGTCGAAGAATACAACATAAACACCACAACACCATCATTAACAGTCGTGCAACTCTGATCATCCATCTTAATTCATTGTTCTTATTAGATTCTTCGTCAACTCATATGGTGCACAAGCCTCTATCAAACTTCATTCATATTCATCACTATATGCTTCATTTAGATAGCAAGACAGTTGTATACCATCCAATACGATTCCGTTTACTATCAACAAGAGATTAAGGGTGATCAAGTCCTCAATTTGTCAATAGACATCCGATAATCATACTGGAGTATAAACCATCATTACCAACACTTTCTGTTCTCAGAATCGTATTCGCCTTCTTGCACTTCCAACTATGACTCACGGTCCAAACGATTCCCACAACTCTAACCACTCTTGCACTGTCTTCTCAAGCAGTACCTCGTACCAATGACTTACAATCGGAACATATCCGGGAGCATCTCTTCTCCCCCACTTAGTTTCACACTACTCCTGCAATAATCAACAAGAAAAGTAACAAGTACCGACAGTGTTGTACACACTTGTCGCGTACAAAGGAATAATGACATTAAGACACTAGTCACAACGACCGACTATGCTCTGATACCACTATTGTAACACCCCTTCTAATTACCCGCGTTTTATAAATAATAATCAGAGTTTTAATTACAAATCAAGAGGTGTCACAATTTAAATAATTCAAATCAATCAACACAGTTGTCATGCTTTCACTGAAGAATAAATCATTAAATAAAACAGACTTAAAGTTATGTTTAACAGCGGAAATGAAACATAACAAATCCCGAATACATCATTCATAGTTATTCCAGGATAATAAATCAAAACATAATTCAAAACCATTAAGGTTATCCATTAACGGATTTTCAAAACAAAACGTTTCCCCAGTGTTACATCTACCAGAGCACGACACTGACACGCGGACTAACTAACTGACTCGACTCTAGAGCTATCCTCACCAATTCCAAGCAGCTAATCACTTCGAATCTGAAATCATCAAAGTAAGGGTGAGATTTCTATCCAATATAAAATGCATTATACGTTTCTAAATACAACTGAATAATTGAATACATTAGTCCATTATCCAAACACATAGTCATAGCCAATTCACAAATGCATTTCACACAATGAACATGCAATATAACAAACAATGGAAATTGCAACACTGGAAACCATCCTAGCATGTTACAATCCCATATGCAATGCAGACGCTATGCATGTGGTACCAAAACGTGAACCGAGTTCACCCACTGCTCCATTTACATGTGGAAAGACAGCGGAAATCCATGATTCGCCCATAACACTGAGTCAAGAATCCATGATTCGCCCATAACACTGGGTCAAGAATCTAGCCTCACTACCTCTGAACCAGGTAAGTCTATTGGCTCTGCCAGTTCACCTCCACACAATGGGAATGAACCAATAACAAATGCTTGTGCATGCACCATAAAAGCATGCAACATCAATTCAACGGATTATGATCACACATAATTCCACATAATGCCAACATCAACGAATATCGCATGATAACAACATAATCATGGAATAAATTATCACAAAGCATAACTATGCCAAACGCTTACTCTTCAATTAGTAAGACTAACCCAGTATATACAACAATAACAACTGAGATCAACAATCATCATGAATACACAACATCGACAACAACACATGATATCAATACAATCATGAATAAACAACAAGGAAACCAACACATAAGCGTCAATCTTCGTTCAACCTGTCAGAACAATCTGAACCAATTCATCCACCATTCTTAAAACTACCATAGTTCACCAATCGGAAAAATGACTCTTTTCAAAATAAAATCCATTAATTATAATTTTCTTTATTTTATAAAATAGAGTATTTAATTTAAGAAACAACGTCCAAAACGGCGACTAAAACGGACTTACGGTTTGAAAGTTATGAATTTTTAAAGTTTAGTGTTTTCCAAAAAGAAACAGTGGAACCCGGTTCCTCCATATGGGGAACCGGTTCCTGAGTTCAAAAATGTCATTTTTAGTGATCAAAACACTGGGAACCCGGGTTCTCCCATATGGGAACCGGTTCCCGCGACCTGCAGAATCAAAAACTGCTATTTTTGACAGCATTATGCATTCCAAATCACATCCAATCAATCTCATACGAATTGCAACATTAGGAACACTAAAATGCATCCATTATACACCAATACAACATCATACATCTTTGTTTCATCATTCCTATTAGTTGTTTGACACACTAAGGATCTTAATTCTATAATCCGACACAAATAGGGTTTCATCCTACAAACCTATAATCAATTTTCCTAACATACCCAATTACCCGGTTGATTCCCAAAACCCATAAGGCATTAAAACCGAATGAAATCACCCCTTACCTCGCGATGATCTTCGATTTCCTCGGCGTCGGCTTTTTCCTCTCTTCTCTTCTCTTCTCCAATTCTACGTGAAATAGCTTTTTCCCAAAAAAACTCATTTTTCCTTCTTTTCCTTTTTATATTCCTTTTAATACTCCTTTATTATTCCAAATAAAATACATAATTAATAATTAGTAAAAGTAGAGTGATTTACTCCTCACACCCACTATTTACTCTGCACACCTCCAACCCTTCTTTCTTCAATTAATCCAATTAAATCCAAAAATATAAATACTTAAGACTTTAATTAATTAAATAATTAAATTCCCATTTATTTAATATTCGAATTAAATCGGGGTGTCACATCAACTGTATTGGGTTTGTTAACTCATCTGAATTCACGGTTAAATGTGAACGTATTTATGAGATATCAATTGTACTGAGTTTTTTAACTCATTTGGATTCACGCGTATTTATGAGATATAAACTGTAGAGTGTTCATTTTAATGTCAATCTTTTAAATTTCTTTTATTGTTGTTTTATATAATTGAAATTAGAGAATCGAATGTATGATTTATTATAAGTACAAATCAATACTTAAAATTTGTGTATATGATCAATGCTTAAAAATTTGTGTATATTATTAATTTATATTTATAACTATAAGAATATTAACCGATTGAAGAATGAATTTAAACTTGTATAAAAGATAATTTACTAGACATGTAGTGTAAATCATGGCGGGCAATGTTTTAAAACCCGGACCGGTGATCGACTCGGTAAAGTTACTGGGTCACTGGGTTACTGGTCGGACCAGCAGTGGGTCACTGGTCAGACCGCATGGCTTTTGACCCAGTTTCTATAAAAAAATATATTCATTATATGAAATTTGTAACTATAATAATATAGAAAATTATAAATTCAAATAATTTAGAATAAACAAAAGTATTAGTAACAATCAAAATAAGTGATAGAAACTTAATGTAGCAAATTATAAATTCAAATAAGTGATAGAAACTTAACAATTCATAAGTTATAGTATTATAATAAGTCACAAAAATCCACACTCAACAATCCATAATTTTTCATGTCCATGAAGTCAAATTGTCATAATCTTGATATTCATATTTATCTTCAACTTCATTGTCTTCTCCACCAATTTTATCTTCTCCGGTGTTGCTTTTTTCTTGATTCACAATATCAACAATAGTATCTTGTGCATTATCCATGTCTCCATCTTCATCCTCATCTAAATCTATTTGATCTATAACAATATTTTTAAAAATAATTAACAAAAAAAATAGTCAAACCCGTCGGTTCAGTCAAAACCGCCGGTTCACTGGTTTAACCGGTGAACCGGCCGGTTCACACCGGTTTCATCCGGGCTAAATGTAATTCCCGGTCTTATCCCTTAATCGGACCGCCTGGACCACCGGTTCTCGGTCAGACCGGTCCGACCGGCCGGATCGGGCTGGGTTTTAAAACACTGATGGCGGGATCCGTGCGACAACACGAATTTCTTACTAGTAAATATATAACATGAAAGTACCTCGAAATTCCATCACTAACCAACTAATTTCATGATTTAATTAGTCTAATTTCAAAGTTAATTTAGACTTATTACACTAATCCTTGCTTTACATGCATTTGGTAATAAATGTCGCTGATGTGTCAAACCTATAATTTTTGTTATAATTCTTATTAATTTATTCCATTATATTCATTATTATATATCCATTATATTAAATATTACAAGTATAACAAGTATAATATATATCCATTATATTACAAGTCTGCCATAGTATCATGCACCCAGCTCCTTATACGAAGCGCCGCGAAAAAACCACACAGCTACCAAAATCTTCATCTCTTAGAATACTAAATCTTTGATAACCAAATAATCAAATGCCTTTTTAATTACTACACAACTTCCAATCTTCAAAAATTTTCATGTAGCCGAGATCCTTACCATACAGCATAAATGGGTTTGTCTGTAACTGCAAATTGCCACTTACTTTCTATTTCTCTCAAACTTCCAAATTATATACCCAGGTAGCCATTTTTATATTCAATTTTTTAGTGGTTATATTTATGAATAATATCTAAACCTTATATTTTGTTAATCTTTGGTTCTGTTTAGGGATAATCTCTAAACCTTGAGTGGTACCTGTCTCATGACAGGAAATTCACCATTTGGTGGTACCTATCAAACAATTTCACAGTCATGACAGGAAATTCACTATTCGGTGGTACCTATCAAACAATTTCACAGTCATTAGTAAAGGGCCTCAAAAGTATAATATATTATTGTATACCTTTATATGGCTAAGCTTATATTCTCTAAACCCTATATTTTTTAGCAGTTTATAATATTCAATTTTTTATTCCCTCTGAGTAATTCAATTTCTATTTAGGGATAATCTCTAAACCCCCTATATTTCGTTAATCTTTACACCTGAGCCTTTCATTTATCCCTCTGAATAATTCGTTTTTTGTGTTTTTGTTACAGATTCAAAATCATTTTATGGCTCGCCCAATTGAAGTTGTTAAGGACATCAACGAGTGAAAGGATTTGTGTAAACATTTATGGTCTGTCACGAGTGCTTCAAAAAAAGAACATTTAGAGATGATTTTGGTTGATTCAAAGGTATGACTGTTGTATTTAAGTTTTTGATATAATTTGTTCTTAATTACATCATTTAATATATGAATAAAGTTTTACGTATATGTTTTGTAGTTGGATATGATTCAAGTCCTTGTGACGCCTTATTTGGTTTCAAAATTCAAAGAAGAACTATCTATTGGTGTTTCTTACGTTATGCGGAATTTCAAAGTGTCAAGCAATGATTTCTCTTTTAAGTCTACTAATCATAAATTCAAATTGGTATTTTATGGATCAACTTCAGTTAAGAAGATTGAACTTCCTAATATTCCAGTAAATTACCTGAACATACTTGGATTGGAGGCCATATTTGATGGTAAATTTCAGTCCAATGTCTTAGTTGGTAAGTGCCTGGAAATTTTTCTGTTAATTTCGTGGATAGAATATTAATATATGAACATGATTTGTTACTAATAAATATACTCTGTTTTATAGATATTTTTGGTGCAGTTACAGAAATTTCTCAATCACAAATCAATGCTGATAACAACAAGAGCAAGGTTGTTTTTAACATAATTAATATGAGGTGATATGCATGAACTTTATTGATCTTAGATTATTGCACTTAATATTTCGGGACAACAACATATTAACTTGGTTTAAATCTATTTGAAAACAGTAAATTTGTATTGCAATGTACTTTGTGGGGTCAACTTGCCTTACAATTTTACGAATATTATATGGCCCATAAGGAAGACACCCATATAGTTGTCTTGCTGATTAATGCAAGGATCAAGGAGGCTCCAGATAGCATTTTTATATACCATTGCAAGAAACAAGATATAGAAAAACAAATGTTTATATTATATTCATAACATGTGCAGGAGGTTTCCTTTGAACATATCAAACGCTTGGAACGACACAAAGTTGTTGATTAATGATATTAGCATACATGAAGTTAATCAACTCAAAGAAAGGTTAATTGTGAAGTGCAATTACCATGTTATTCTATTTTAGTTATATTATTACATTCATGCCTAATTTGATACTTAAACTTTGACTTTTATTCATAATAACCTAAAAGATGATTTTTCCATTATTATCTTCCTCAAGTGTCCAAGTTGATGCAACACAAAACTCATATTATTCTGAGTTTGATAAGTTCATGTGGAAGGCTGAAATTTTGAGTCTTACTGAAATAGGGTGTCTGCAATAAGTAACTAAATCTAGCATATTTGTGAACATTACGAATATAATCGTGTTTTTATGTTTAACCATTGTACCTAGAAAAAATTTAGGAGACTACGTGTGTTACTGTTGCGACTTTGGAGAAGTTTGAGGCTGGCCAAGCTGGATGGTATTATGATGGATGTGTTGATTGCACAAAAAGTGTATCACTAAAGGATGGAAAACTGATGTGTTATAACAAACACATCAGTGCAGAGTCAATGTGTCGACCTTGCACTACCGAAAAATTAAATTCCGATAATTATATCGACAAAAAAAAATGATGAAGTGAAGTCGCCACCGAGATTTATTTATTCCAAGAAGGAAAGGGGAAATATCGAATAAAACCCACGAATAAAAAGAATAAGACGGTCTACGAGATTTAAGAGATGCAGGTTCGGGAGTCGGTTATGCAAGGGAAAGGTATTAACACCCCTCACATCCATCGTACTCGATGGTACCTATTTAGTTCAAAGTGAGTTTGTGTGTTTATGTGAAAATTTTACGATCTTCTAAGTTTTTAAAAGGAGAAAGAAAGAGAGGAGAATTTTTTTTATTATTTTTGCTCGCATTTGGTCGTATGACTTAGTGCTTACGTACTCCCTCGTGCCACGGGAAAGTCAGAGCGCCGTAGTTCGGCTAGAAAATGATTGTTTGTGGATTGATTTTAAATGAAAAGACAAGTCGACATTTTTAAAGGAGAAGACTCGTCTAACGCCCACAAGGTGTGATAAAGAATAAAGGACTACGCACCAACAATGAGGGAGGGTTTGAGAACACCTATAGTACTCAAGTGGAGAAGTCGAAAACCTTGGGAATAGAGGAAGAAGCATCTCAATTATAAATGAATCATGTCTAATCTTGAAAAAGGGTTTAAAGGTAAAAGGTGCTCGAGCGCACAAAAGAAATTTGAATGAGTTAGGATTGATTTTAAGTTAGGGATGACAAGTATCGAAACATTAGGCTATCATCTAACGATTCGAATACTAGAAATTGGCGAGTGAGCTCAACCAATCATCTCTCATCCCAAAAATTTATTATAAAATTGGTGTTTTGAGTGAGATAAAATATTTAAATTATTGGGCTATCATCCAACAATCTAAAGACTTTAAATTCGATGAAGTCGTCGGGCTATCATCCAACAATTTAAACGAATGTCACTCCATAATTTTAATGCGGATAGAAGTATTTAGTCTATTGGGCTATCATCCAACAACCTAAAGACTTCCAATTCAATTAAATCGTCGGGCTATCATCCAACAATTTAATTGAATACCGCTCTAGTATTTTGACATGGATAGAAGTTTTATCTTATTGGGCTATCATCCAACAACCTAAAGACTTCAAATTTGTTTAAACCATTAGGCTACCATCTAACGATTTAAACAAATTTCATCCAAGTTTATTTGTGAAGATTTTTTGAAAAAAAACATCTCGACGTTGGATCGAGGTTTGAGAAGAAGACTCGACGTTGGATCGAGTTTTATTGAAAGTGTTTTAAATGCTTGGTGAATGGAGAAAGAATCAGGTTATGATCAATCAAGCCAAAAGACTTGATCAATCTCGAGAGAATAGCCAAGCCTATTCCCTACTATGGAACCCTTATGGAGATGAGAAGAGGATTGAATAATTGTAAATAACAAATAAAATCGACAAGGCCCATACAAGGTGGCCAACCTAAGTATAAAACAATTAAATTACATGTGTACTAGCAAAGTGAGCTAGTCTACTATAACGACTAATTGGAACAATTAATCAAAATAGGCTCACTGTAAGAAGGCCCAGGATCAAGCGTACATGTGTGCATGCGTGGTCATCGCGACGCTTCGTAGCTTTGTCGACTTACGGGTTTAAAATGATTCACAATTATTAGTTTAAAAATGGTTTTTTTGGTTTTGTGTAAGTGACAGTTAAATTGAAATAAAAATAAATGCGAACTAGATAATTATTACAAGATTTGTTTTTGGGAGAGGGATACATCAATTATAAATGGGGATTAAACGTTAAAATAAAATAAAAAGCGGTAAATTATTTACAACGCAACAAGGGGATTGGGATACAATTTTTCGAATGGGGATAAATTAAATTAAAGAGAAAAACAGTAAATTGATTATGTTAGAAAGCACACAAACAGAAACTAAAAGCGGATAAACTTAAATATCGATTATTGTATTTTGTTTCATTATATTAATTAGAATAGTTTGTAGGAACTAATTCTAAGAAATTGGTATACAAAGAAGATTACTATAATGTAATTCGAACTTATTTATGAATGAATAGATAAAGTATAATAATAAAAGTAATATGTATATAGTATATATTTACAATACTAAATATAAGAAATAAAAATAATATGTATAATTATATTTACAGTATAAAAATAAAACATAAAAAAAACTAAGTATATCTATACATACATTACTAAATATTGAATCAAAATAGTAACATAATTATAGATAACAGTATATAAATAAAAAATGTGTATAGATGCAACAATATAAGATGTATTCTTGGACAATTCTTGAATGCCTTCACAAGTAGCAAACTAGTTAGTAGCATAAAGTAATAAAATCGAAAAGAAATGAAATTAATGTACATGAATCGGGAATAAGACACATCTTTTATGTTCAAATTTGAAACAAAAAGAAAACAAATTTGCTGCCCCGTAAGTTTCTAGGTTAGATTGAACACGCGAAATAACACGGTATTATCGTTAAACCATCATCGAAACTAAACAAATACGTCTTTACTCACAAACTTCAATTGAAATAAAAATGAGAGAAATATGATATCTTAATGGTTTCTCGGTTAGATTTACACGCGAGTAACGCGGTATTATCATTAAACCGTCATCGAAACTAAACAAATAAATACCAATTACCACTTCAATTGAAATAAAAAATGATGATAACACAAAACGCGGTGTCTCAACATATTTCTCGGTTAGATTTACACGCAAGTAACGCGATATTATCATTAAACCGTCATTGAAACTATTCTTGAATGTTATTCAAAAATAAACTATAATCGAAGTTAAAATGAAAACAAGATGATATCCTAATGGTTTCTCGGTTATATCGTACGCGAATAAATGCGACGTCGATATCAAACTTTCATCGAAACCAAAAATAGGGACATCACTTTAAACTTCAATTCATTAATAATCCAAAATAACATGACATCATTTTTAATAACAAACCAAACCATGGTCACAAATTTACGGCATAATAGTTAAGAAACAAAGATGCTGACACAATTTTGAGTTCTACACTATGCACTAATATTAATCAGATCCTAGCAAAACAATATCAATATAAACTCCAACATATCCTAAAAAAACACAAACCAACAGGTTTAAACAGAAACTGGCCATAGATGTCTCAAATTCAACAAAATTATGACATTAAGACAATTGATTAAATCAAAAGTAATCGAAAGTTACCGAGATGCCAAGCTTTCGGAACAGAAACATTGAAGTTGCTGCTGTTTGCAGAATAGAAGGTGAGAGCTGGATGTGGAAAGGGAACTGGCGGCTTACGGCTGTGTGAACTACAGGGAGGTCGAAATTTAAAGAAACGGAAGTTACGATGAAGAAGGTGAGTGGATAAAGGGTATGGCAGCAACGAGTGAGAAACAGAGGCAATGTCGAGTATAGGCAGCAGGCGGTAAGGTAGCGAACAGAGTGAGACACGGTGTGAGCAGAAGGATGGAAGGAATGGAACACAGTGTTGGAGGTGTTACGGAGGGGTGTCGCGGTTTGATGAAGGAGTTTTATGGTGGTAACGATAAAAGGGGTTTTGAGATGGTGAACAGGCAGCGACGGATGTGAAAAGAGTGAAGGGTGGAGGTTCTGTTTGGATGAAGTGAGGTAGTCACGGTGGTATTACAGAGGGGATGGCTAGCGAAAAGGAATGAGAGGGACGAGGGAGTGGTATTGATTATTGTTGTTTTGAGCTGACAGTGGAGTATGGTGGTGAGGAAGAGCTGTGAATGAGATTGAGAGTGCTGCAATGGAAACAGGGAGTGTGATGGTTGTAAAGAGAAAGGCAGAACGAAGGTTGAAGAGGGTTTATTGGACAGTGGTTGAGGAAACAGAGAAGAAATGGCAGAAGGTTAGAGGAGTAAATGAAGGTTACAGGGAATGGAGGAGGTTTGATGGTATTGTTGACAGAGGATGAAACGACGGCTATAGCAGCAGCGAAAGAAGGTGAGGTAGCAGGGGATGAGCAGAGGTTTGATGGTGTGGAGGAATAGCAAGGAGGTGACGAAGGGAATGTTTGTTTTTTTTCTTCAAATTTTTGGCCTCACTGTTTAGTTCCGTTTTTCTTCTTTTCCAATTTGGCCTCTGTGTTCCGTTTCAATTTTTTTCAAATTGGCCTATGTGTTGTTCCGTTTCCCCTTGGCCTCCTTAAGCAACAAAATATAACATGTATTTATACCCACAAAATTACGTTAAGATGATTTTTATAATGCCAAAAATGCCCTTAATCATAAAATGGGCTAATAAGCCCAATAGACCAAAAATTAACCTATTTGAAAATATTTTGATTTTGATTTTTTGGAGATAAAATTGGACACCTAAAATTGTCAAAAATGGTAAAAGTTCAGACAATAAAATATCCGGAAAAAAAAAGAGTACATTAAAATAAACTACGAATCTCAAAGATTAAAGAAAAATTATTAAATAGTTAAAATCGAAATAAAATGATAATAAAGAATATCTGGTTTTAAAATGCTCACGGTTAAAAATGAGACTTCGAAACGTATCGAAAAATTAGGGAGAGCACATTTTTATGATTTACGCGATACGTAAATTTATAAAAAATTGAGTAAAAGATGAAAACTTGAAATATTTTCCCCGCTAATTTTCGCACAGTGTCGAATCGCTTTTAACGGTCTGTTTATAAAACCGAAATATCGATATCATTGACCTATAAATAATTTTAAAACAATGCAAAAAACAAGAAAAGAAGTAAAAATGAATGAAGTAAGATAACAGATGTTTTTATAACTAAAAAAATGCGAATGTCGATTTAGACTGACTTTTGATCAGTTTAAATACGACGAAATGATGCATGTGCAATGAGTGAATGACTATTTTTATTTAATATAAATACAATGCAAGTAAAAAAAATAGCAGGGTAAAATTTGGGGTGCACAATGTCAAGGTGAATTGTAGTTCAGTGTTTATTAATTGAAGTATTTTGTATTTCATCCTTTAACATACATTAGTTACAAACATTAGTAGAAAAAAAATTCTAATGTCATCACTAATGATACAGGTATAAACTTGAAGTGTTGGCTATTGATGGTAAATCCAAATCCAGGTTAATTTTTTGGGATAGCGATTGCATAAGTTAATTAGAAAATCGGCCACTATGCCAAAAATAAGTTTTGGCAGCACCTGTACAAAAGCGCTTTTAAGAGAAAGCGCTTTCATAGGCCTTAAAAAAATTTCGCTTAAAAACAGCGCTTTCATAGGGTACCCTAAGAAAGCGCTTTTCAAAAAGCGTTGCTAAAGGCCTTAGAAATATCTCATCTTAGAAAGCGCTTTTGAAAAACGCTGCTAAAGGTTAACCTTAGAAAACGCTTTTCAAAAGCGCTCTTATAGAAAACGCTTTTAAAAGCGCTGCTATAGGCCTATGATACGAAAACGCTTTTAAAGGAAAAAACGCTCTTAAATCTGGGCTTTAGAAAGCGCTTTTAAAAGCGCTTTCATAGATAATTTTATAATTAAAATTAATAACCCTAAATACGATTTCATTCTCTCATTCTCTCGCGTTCTGTTCATCTTCTTCCTCTCGCTACTGTTCCTGCGTGCTACCTCCATTCATGGCCTTCTCAATCTTCGTCTATGTTGCTGTTTTTCCGCACTCGCCGCCGCTCATCGTCTTCAGCCCTCAGTCTTCTTTGTCTGACATCATCGTCTTCCTTGGTAAGTTTCAAATTTTTCGATTCTTCTGCCATGGCTGTGTTTTCATTTCAGAATTTGTGATTCTTCTGACATGGTTGTGATTTTTGTTTCTAGAAGTTTCTCTATTTCTCTGTTTCGTTTCCAGAAATATCTGTTTTGTTTCCAAAAGAATGGTCTGCCATGGTTGTTTAAACCCTAGAAGAGGATTTTTTGCAGCCAAGAACCTTAGACAAACTCCAAAAAAGCCGTGGTATTCAAGCAACTTGCAGCCAGGGTTTCAGACCAATCCAAGCGAAACAAAGCATTCCATTAGCTTCCTGGTGACCCTCTAATCGATTCCAGTCATTCACAAAGCATCAAAAGCTTCTAAAACGTATAATCACGATTTCACTTTTCACTCATATTTTTCAAATTCGATTTTGATCATACATGCATATTTAACCTGTTTCGATTGTATATTCATGCTTAGAATGATGTTTGCAAGCTATTTGGATGGTTCGATTTGAGTTTAGATGCAGGTATCATGAATCACCATGGCTACGGTTCTGGACCTTCGATTTGGGGACATGAGGTTAGAGGAAAAATTGGACCAAATCGATGGCACCATTGGAATCAGGAACAAATTTCCAATCGAACCATGGCCTTACCTCTAATTTATATTGCATTTTCTGAAATTTTGAAAGTTGCAGGTGTTGTAGTGACGAACAAAGCCGTCACTAGAGGCTTTAGCAATGAATTGTGTCCGTAGGTAAAGGTCTTGCCACCTCAGCGAAAACAATGACTCCCCTGCGCGCGTGATTTCAAATTTGAATATTTTAGAATTTTGTTTTATCATTTAATAATTCTGTTTCGTTTTACTAACACCAAGCGCATGTAGCTCAGATGGCAAACATCTGGAAACTCTCACCCAAGGGACCTGAGTTCGAATCTCAGTGCCTCCCACCTTATTTTTGCTATTTTCACACTAACCTAGTTTTTCATATTTTCTTATTTTCTAATTTCTTTTCTATTTAATTTCCTTTCAAATAATTTTCTAAATATCATAAAAAACCCCAAAAATATTTTATTTTAAGAATTAGGTTTTAAAAAATACTTATTTAATTTTTGACACCAAAAACTTTTATTTTCCCCCTCTATTTTAATTAATTGTTAATTAATTATTAAATTGACTTTTAATTTATTTTTTTGAATAAAATCAACCCCCAAAAAATACAAAAAATATTTTTTTCTTCTTGCTAGTAATTAGGTTTTTTTAATTAATCTTAAACTTTTTTTTTACTATTTTAAAAACTTTTTTCTACTAACACCAAAAACTTTTTCCTAACATTGTTTCCTCTTATTTCGATTTAATCCTTCTCTTGATAATTTTTCCGATTATGTATCTGCTTCCTAGTTGTAATAGTTAGGATTTTAAAATTTCTCGCATTTTTCCAATGTTATGTATCTACTCATGGGATGTAAGAGTTTACTTAGGATTTATTTTCTGCACTCCTATATTATGTATCTGCCCCAAAGCCATGTAATAGTCTAGGGTTTACTTTCCGCAATTTATTTTCTGTACGTATTTAACTGCTAGTAACTAGGCTTGTATGACAAGACTAATTCAATCAACGTAGCTAACCCTAATCACAAGATAAAATATCTGAATACAACACGCTTTTCACACATGCACTCCCTTAGGGTATCCTCTCTTGTTGCCTTTCGAATACATGGTCATGTCCCTCGAACGTAGGGATATCTTAGCTAAGATGCTTACAAACATATCATCATATTCCCTTCAATATAAAGATCATAGTCCCTCGATGACCCTCGATGTTGGCTACGAATACATGATCTCGTCCCTCGGTTGTTGCCTACGAAAAGTGATGATCGTCCCTACGAATATGCTAAGGTATCCCTATATATTGCCTTCTATAACCATCCGGTGTCCCTTCGAATGTCCCTTTACATCCAATGGATAAAGTTACCTACCAACTAATGCTATGGATAGCGCTACCCTAAAGGAAAGCAAAATAACATGGAAACGACCATTCTGAGTAGGTAATAATTCTCTTTTGCTTGCTCAAATCTATCAAAATACTTTTTACACATCACACTTTTCAAAAACTTCTCAAAACACTTTGTATACATTCCAGCGTGAATCATTACAAAGTATTTTCCAAAACAAAACATTTCCAAACACTTCATATACATTCCAGCGAGAATCATTACAAAGTCAAAGTGAAATGCCTTTCCAAAAAAACATTTTTCAAACACACACACACAAAGCAATTTATAAAGTGAGCTAAATAATTAAGAGCCCGTAGATAACTACGGATGGAAAGGGTGCTAATACCTTCCGTTTTCATATCTGTCTCCCGTACTCAGAATCTAACGAAGGTCTTTTCCTGTTCTTTTCGCCTTCCCTTAATTGGATAAAAGAAAAGTTGGTGGCGAATCTTGCTATCCGCAACATTTGTGATAAAACGCAAAACAAAGAAGTCAGTTCTCCCACCGTATTACAATAATTATCTTGCTTCGAATTCTATATCGGCAAATGAGGTTGTTCTTGATGAACCTCACAACCACTTTTCATGTAACGTTGAAGTAAGATGCTACTTCGACCCATTTGGTGAAGTAATCAATTGCCACTAAGATGAAGCGATGACCGTTTGACGCTTTTGGTTCAATAATTCCAATCATGTCGATACCCCACATGGAGAAAGGCCACAAAGAGGAGAGAATGTTTGGAGGTGACGAGAAAGTTGCTTTTGGACCTCCTTTTTGATCTTATCGGCCATATCTTGGTGAGTCCACCTTAGTTTTTTCTTAACTGGCGGACATTCCGGCTTTAATGGCAAGTGATGCTCTACGATGTTGGTATCCAATCCTGGCATGTCCCGGTAGGACTAAGAAAACACATCAATAAATTCTTTGAGAAGATCTATCAGTTTGCTCTTGACATCTTTGTCGAGTAGAGCTCTGATGTGTACTTCTTTTCTGTTTTCTTCATAACCCAAGTTAATCGTTCTAAAGGCTCTTTGTGAGGCTGAATGATTCTTTCCTCATGCTTAAGTAGTCAGGAAATCTCATCAGGGATCCCTTCTTTATGCTCTTCTTTAGCGTCGAACACCGGAAATTCAAAGTTGAAAGAGGGTATAGAGTTATTGCATTTAATGGGTTTATTTATTGTTAATCTGCATATATGATTTATGTTTGTTTTTATAGAAAAAAGCAAATGCAAAAGTGTATGCATATTATTTGAAAGATGTTTGTTTTTATTGGGTTTTTTAGGATTACCATTTCCAGAAAAAAGGCAAAAAATGAAAAAGAAACACAAAATGTGAGAATCAAAACAACGCTTTATTTATGATTCACATATGAAACAAGGCCCTAAACACAAACTCTTTTGTCTTGGGCAAGACAAATAGAAAATTATTTAAAAGCTAGCCCTATAAAACACCTCTATGCCTTGGGCTGGGCGAGAGTTTAAAATAAAAGCGAGATAACTACTTAGAACGGTGAACAACAGTCTGAACCTCAACGGCTTTCCAAAATTGACGAACTCCTTTGTAGACTATGTATTCTAGCAGTTTTACTTTAGGATCATTTTCAACGATGACGTTGACCATTGGTCGAGCATAATTTGAAGGCTCTGGTTTGTTAACCTTGTCCTTTGTACTGCTGAGGTGATCTTCCTCTGCTTATTTGACAGGTCGAAGAGTAAAAAATGAAGTACATGTGTCTTCAGGCGACATGTATTCTGGACTTTTAGGATGTAATTCCCAATCTTCTAGATGAAGAGACTCATTATTAGAGACACTTTCCAAGTCATTTTCAGGATCATCTTCTCAATCTTCTCCAAAAATCGCATTTATCTGGGAATAAACAAATTCAGGTTCAACAACCTTGGCAGGTGTATTGAAGCAAATATCTTCAGTCGTAATCTCAAATGGATGATGAGATTGGGAGGGCATGTATGCCTCTTCTGGTTGACTGATATATTCAAGAGGATCTTCCCATCCAGTTGGTTGGATGTCTTCGATTGAAATTCTTGAAATTTCAGGAGCGGAATATTTTACCATGAAGTCAAATTTTCCACTTGGCTGCCCCAAGGTATCCCAAACCTCAGGTGGGATAGGTGGAATTTCTTCTCTATCATTTTGCTGGAACATGCCTTCAAATTTGTCCGAAGGAGGATAGAACGGTGCATACGGTTCTTCCTAAGATATGTATCCAGAGTCGTTGGGAAAAGTTTTCCATTCTTTTTTCTGCTTTTATTTTATTTTCTAATTTTATATTTTCAATGTTTTAAACTTGAAAAAATCATATAAAATTCATTTCTGGTCCAAAAATTATGAAAAAATTCACAAAAATATTTTGGAATATTATCTTTTTGAATTTTATTTTTTCATAATTTTATTTTTCAGATTTGATTTTTTTAATGATTTTTCTCCTTTATTTGATATTTTTAATTGTTTTAAAATACTTTTTGACATTTAAAAATTATGGAAGGATCCAATGGTCATTTGACTAATATTGGTGACCTCATTTTATTTTTATTTGTGATTTTACTATTTTTTGCTAGTTTTAGTTTATTTCATCATTTTCTTTATATATTAAAAAATAGTTTTTGACTTTAGAAAATTTTTGAAAAAATTTTATCAACACTTGTTGACCTTTGATTGACTTTGGGGAATTTTCTTGGAATTTTATTTTGATGAAAAAATCATATTTATGTATTTCGTCAATAAAATCCAATTAAATAACCTAATTTCAACATTTTTTAAAACCTTTTTATTTTTACTTTTATTTTTATTTTATTTTGCTGATTTTTGAATTTAATTTGGAGTCACAAATTTCCCTAACATCAATGGAATTTGGGTGTTAATAGGTTTCTTGACCAAGTCCACCAAGAAAGTTATTGATTTTGACGAAGTTAGACCGAATAAAATTCATCTGGTGCAAAATAAATTTGAAAATGTTTTCTTCTTCTCCATCTTATTTTTCTTTTGTCCCGATTCGGAGAAAGTGATCAATTGGTGGCATGAACTTCAAAGTTCAAACATAAGCCCCAAAAGATGACTTAAGCTTTGATCTTGGCTCAACAATTGTGGCGCTTGTCGTGCGGTTGCATTGATTTCTAATCAAGCTTCTAGCAAGTTTCCACTAACTTTGACCATTTGAAATTCTCAATCATTTTTGATCAAGTGATATGATAATTCCAAAACCGGTGATATACTTGACAAAAAACAATTGAAACTTGTCGTGTGGTCGCGTTGATTCTATCAAGCTTCTGGCAAGTCTTCGTGCGTAAGTTTCAAGATGGTCACCTTGTCGATGACTAACAATTAATAATCCGATGATATACTCGACAAGTTTCAAGATGGTCATCTTGCTAACCTTTATTAATTTCCATTTATTTTTTGCCATTTTATTTTCCACTTTTTTTTTTCCGCATTTACTTTTATGCTCTTTATTTTTATACACTTTACTTTTAGCATTTTACATTTCATGTCATTTACCTTTGCTCATTTGAGCATTTTATTTTCTTGTTATTTGGAATTTGCTCACTTTAGCTTTGTTTTCCTTTTCCAAAATACCTAATAATTCAACTTAAACATAAAAACTTCTAATTGGATTTGGTTTATATCCTTCTACCTGGAGCTTGATCTTTGGACTTAGGATTAGGACCTTTACCTCAGCTTGGGAGATTTCTGTTGTCTTGGTGTTATTCTACCTTTGTCTGGTTATTATCTTTGTATGCAGGTTATTCTGTTATACTCGATTAAGAGTGGATTTCCTCAAAATACAGCCGTTACTCTGCCCGTTTTTCTTGAGACTAGAGTTCACCTAAAAGCATTGACTTATCCGAAGCTTGGTTTTTTTTGTATGGTTATTTGTTGCTTATGTGGTTGTCCAAGGGATGGGATGTGATATTGGCTCTTGATGTCAAGTACTAATCTCCTCGCCCGGTTAGATCTTTCTTTACCCTTAACTTTTACCTTATGTACATAGGTTAGCCTCTTCATCTCCTCCTCATTCTTTAATTTTCAAAATCTTCCCTATTTTTCAAAGGATTCTTTTTTTCAAAACTCGAACCGCTTTCAAAAAAAACTTGGACTTCGGTCCATGCATTTTCAAACTTTTTTCTCTATAAAATTCCAATCCATTTAATAATACTTTGACTTTTCTTTTGTTAAGATTAAAAAACACCTAACCTCATTCAAACCTTTTTGAGCTCTTTGTGGCTTTTCTAAACGTTTTCTTAAAATCAACCAACACACAACTATGGTCTTTTTTAGCCGAACTTCTTAGTTTTAATTTCAACATTGCACATTGTTGTTATGTAGGCCTGAAACTCATTGGAAGTTCTACCAAACCAAAATTAAAAAATACTTCTTTTATCCCCCCCTCACCATCCATTTTTGTATAAACTTTTCTTTTAGCACATATATACAAATTTTCAAAAAGGTTCCAGCGGAGTACCGTAGATGCTTTGGGTGCCTAACACCTTCCCTTTGCATCACCAACCCATAGTCTCAGATCTCTGATCTTTTTTTAAGGATTTTATTCTCTCTTTTTCCTAGTCCTTTGGATAAAATAAAAGTGCGCTGGTGACTCTTTTGTTAATTTTTTAGTTGAGTTGAGTCAATGGCTTATACTCGCAATTTTTGCCGCTATAGAAAAGTGGCGACTCTTCTGGGGATGTTTGACCTATTGTTGGACCATCTCTAAGTGGGTTGACCATATTTTTGTTTATTTGTATATATGTATTTTATTGTTTGTATATATTGTATGCTTGTTTGTCTGGATTGTTTTTATGGTTTTCAGGGGTGCTTTGTGATCTTCTTTTTTGAGTTCCTATACCCGGACTCGGACAAACTTAAGATAGGACAGGCGATATAATCATGTTAAATTTTAGGGAGTAATCCCGAAGAAGGAGACATGAGATCCCCCACTCAGTGGAGACCTCCTTGATTATGGTATTTTGTTTACCAAGCGATCCGAAAGACATGACTGCTTTCGACCTGAGAGTCCCTGAAGCTAAGCAGCCATAGAACCCTTAACCCATCCTGGCCTTTTTAGGGGTAGTGTGGGGACTATTACAGAGTCATCTGGAAGTACTTGCTACGCGATACTGCACTCAAACGAGTTTCACCTGAAGGTATTATTGATTACCGAGCAATCAGGAAGTTGGTAGTATTGGATGGAGGAATGAAAACTCTGAGGATTCCTTTAGAACCTTGATCTATAGGTGACAAAGCTTAGAATACCTCGTGGGTAGTACCTTTTGACTCCATGTTTGTGACGTCGAACCTATGGACCCCCCTTATTTGTGATCTTTGTGTGTGCTTGCTGCATAACCATGCATTCATGCACCCATACACATTTTTTCAGACAATTATTCAAGGAACCTAAAATTAACCTTTGCAAATACCTCAGGTATACTTTGACCATGGATTTTGGACAGAGGAGGACTCAGAAATACAGTTTCAAGGAACCTAAGATTGAGGGACTGATGAGCTTGATTGATAAGATTGAGAGGCCATAGGATTTCCTGAAGAAGTATGAGACTAATACCTTTGATGAAGACGATGATGAAGGATGGTTTGCTTTTCACCTTGGTTCAGTTCTATGATCCGTTATACCATTGCTTCACGTTTCCTGACTATCAGTTGGTTCCTACCTTGGAGGAGTATTGTTATATGTTTGGTCAACCTATTACTAGTGTTGTTCCTTTTACTGGTTTGGAGGAGGAGCCTAAGTATCATGAGATTGCTGCTATTACCCATTTGAAGAGGTCTGAGACTACCAAGGGTTGTATCAGAGGATTACCAGCTGCATTTCTTTTGAAGAAGGCTCGTTATTTTGTTGAGATGAGGAGTATGGAGGCTTTTGAAGCCATCTTTGCCTTGCTTGCTTATGGGTTGTTCATGTTTCCCAATGTTGACAACTTTGTTGATGTTAATACTATTAGGATCTTCATGATTGGGAATCCAGTTCCCACACTTCTTGCAGAGACTTACTATTCTATTCACCTTCAAAACTTCTGTCGAGAATGAGAGATTATCTGTTGTACGCCATTGTTATACCATTGGTTTACTTCTAATTTACCTGCACCTAGTGATTTTTAGGATTCTAGGAGGGGACCTCGTTGGGAACCGAGGATTATGGCTCTCACTCATACAAAACATGATGGAGTTAGAGCCTGTCGTATTCTTTCTTGGTTTGTCCACTAAAGCATTTATAAAGCTTTAGTGAAAACTTTCATATTTTCATTGTCTGTGAGGATCTCATAGCACTCAATTATAGCTTTGTATGTCATTGATATAATGGAAAATCTTGAATAGCTCACTAGATATTTTATTTGAATTTTTAGTTGCTAAAATATAATTATAACTTTAGAATTTAATATTGACTTTAGGATTTTATAAAAAGGCTTATGAATCTGGTTTTGAGTTTTTCAACTCAGATATTCTAATTTTCATCATCTTGGATTATCCCTTGTTAGTAACCCTTGTTAGTAAAATTAAGGTTAAATTACCCTAGAGTCCTTTAAGTTATTTAATTGTAATAGATTGATCTTTAATATTGTTTTCGCTACATGTGAGTCTTTTATATTAACTAACGCTTGCATCGTTGCCCTTTTTTCCAAACTCATTTTTGACATAGGTCAGAGACTATCATTAGATCATATAATAAAATATTCAGAATTTTTTAGTGCATAAAAGTATTTCTAAACTAATAAAATGCATGAAAAGGAAAAAAATTATAGAAAAATAGTAAAACAGAAAATAAAATTCTCAAAAAATTACATGAAGTGTAAAACGAGGAGAAATATTTTTAGAAATATTTTCATAATTTTTGGACCAAAATCATTTTTTGATTCACGTTTTGTAAGTAAATTATGTTAAATAAACTTACTTTTTTTTATTTTTACTGTCTTTTATTCACATTCAATCTTGTATTTAAGAAAATTCGATAACTTTTATTTGACGGTTTCTCTTTGTCCACTTGGATATTTTATTTTGTTTTTGCCTAAAATATTAACAGGATTTTTTAAAATAATTTAATAGCTGATGAGTCTTTCGAGAATAGTTGCGAGGGGGAAACTGTAACGCCCGTTTTTATTTAATATTAATATTTCGAATTAACGTTTGACGATTGTTTTGGCGACGAAAATAATTATATTAATCGGTATATCTATTAATATATTTGGCGACGTTCGGTTCGGTTCGGTAAAATATTATTCGGACCGATATTTAATTCCCCGGAATTTTATTAATAAATTGAGTTAAAAATATGATTAGATGATATATTTAGTATATTAAGAATAGAAGAGGGATATGTGAGCAATTTACCAAAGTTTGGCTAGTAAAAACATATTACATATAAAATCATTTCCTCCACCCATTTTCCTAACACAACACCAAAACACAAGTTGCTCCGAATTCAACGAAAATTGACGTGCTAGCTAAGTTGGACGTGTAGAACGTAGTGGTAAAGTTAGTTTTTCGAAATTGTGAGTTTTTACGGAAAGAACCGAAATAGGCTAATTTACGGTAAATTGACCCGGATTGTGTTTTAGTCAATTTAAGGCATATATGAACTATCCGATTTTGAAGTTGATGTTTATAAATTATGCCGGTAATTCAAGAATGGCTTTCGTGACGGTTATTGGTGTTTTTATTTATTTTTCCGTTTTTGGAATTAGTGGATTAATTGATAATGATGCTTTGCGACGGTGTATTTAATTATGAATACTTGTTGTTGTTTATGCGATGACATGTTTATTTGGTATGAATAAATATGGCGATGTGGACTTTATGTCAATTGTGATGAGCGATGATGATATGTTGTTGTGTGGTCTTTATTTATTGTGTCACATACATTTCATAAGCGAAGAGGGCTTTCATGCCAAGCGATGATGGCTTTTATGCCGAGCGAAGATGGGCTTTATGCCAAGTGTCCCTAATTACGGACAAAGCGATGGGTACCACATGCATAACATAGTCGTGTCTCATGGAGTCCATTATGTTTATTTTGGAGTCTTTTGGTATTGAGTCTTATTTGATGGCTTATGATGAATTGTGATGTGATATGATATCTTGTTTTGTGACGATTTTTATGTTGAACCTAAATTGAATTTGAGGTGGTAATGTCATGAAAATTATGCGATGGATATAACATGACGACAAAGCGACGATATGAGTTTATGTCATGTTTTGATATAATTATGGTGATTATGTGATGATATTAAAGTGTTGATTTTATACACCAAATGATGATTTAAAAATGTGTGAGGTTTGGATATTTATTGACATACTCTCATTATCCTATATTATTTATGATTCCAAAACTATGTATAATTCTATCATGCTTATAATTATATGTTTTGGAGTATCTCACCCTTTACTTGTTTCGCCGTTGCCTATATATTGGTAACGTGCAGGTGATCCCCGAGGATGAAGAGGATTAGCTCGAGTCACTTTATTTTGTGTCGTTCTGCTCTGATCGTAGTAACACTCGGGATTTGGGCGACGTCATTATTTTGATAGGATAGTTTTTGTATACTATCTTATTATGTTATAACCTTATGTATTAATGACAACATGATGTTATGTATATTTTGCAAACATATCCGCTGTGCTGTGAATATTCATATGTACGTATGATGATTTATGTATGGTTCGGTATATCCGACTTTTGATGTGCATTATAATGCTAATTGTTGGAAATGCGAAGATGTGATGCCTCAATTTTGTTAAATGGAATTTTGAAACTCTGATTTTATTATATAATTACGCGGGGTAGAATTGGGGTGTTACATTAGTGGTATCAGAGCAGGTCGGTTTGTCGGGCAGGTTGTTAATGTGTTTAAACCCTGTTGTATGTGACATGTGTGTGAAACACTGTCGGTACTTGTTTGTTTCAAATTGGTTGTCTGCAGAGATGAGTTTGAAATAAGTGGGGGAGAAGTTTTACTTCTTGGTGGTGCTTATGGCTTAGAGTTGGAGCCTCAAGTGGTGTTACGCTTTGGTAACTTGAAGTGTAAGTTTGAAGACGCTGTTGTAGTTTGGTAGAGATGGTTTATGTCACCATCATGATTGTCTACTGTCTATTGACAAATTGAGGGACTGATCATCCTTAATCTCTTGTTGATAGTGGTCGGGAATTGTGTTGGTTGGGATAGACTTGTCTTGCCAGCTTAATAGTGTGTGAAGCAGACGAGTTCGCACAAGGTAGTGCATGGTTACTTGAGCTGTGGACGAATTTGGATTTTGGTGAGGAACGAGATTTTGGGCAAGCGAGCTTCTTGTTGCGATTCTTCCGAAGCCTTTTATGAAGATGTGGGTGAAGTACCGCCGTAGTGCGAGGTGAAGTTTTGATGGATTTAGTTTCTGGAATTAGCTGTGATCCGAAGTGTCCTTAAGGGATGTTTCCTTCTAAATTAGAGTGAAAGAGTCAACTTGAGAATTGGTTTGAGCAGAGTTGTTTATTCGAGCGGGTCACCGTGGAGTGCTACCGTTGTGTTGTTCGAGGAGAGCAAAGGTTGCCCGAGTTGGTATGCTGTTTGTAGTCAAGGAAGGAAGTGGATGAAGAGGACAAGTGTCTACTTCCGTGGATTTATATTTGGATGAATCAGTCATTTGGAACGTTTGTGTTTAGTGGGATCGATGTGAAGTATGGCTGTCTACGGGTTAGTGTGAGAGTGGAAGATGCTTTGACAATGCCTTTCAAGATAGTGTATGGTCATGGCGAGCGGTTGTTGATGTTATTAGTGTGGCTAATGCGTCAGGTGTGATTTTGGAATGTTCAGACAGTACTCTCATGAGTAGCTGTAAGAGTTATTTCGTGTTCATGGATATTATTGGGTTCACATCAAGTTAAGGAAATTGTGATAAACATCCGAGCGTTGCGTTATCAGTAGTGAAGTTAGACCAGTGCATGTCGAGTATTCTAAAGATAGAATTTTGAACTGTTGAACGTGAGTGCCTTAAGTAAGCAACTTAGATGGTGATATTTTGGACAGTTCTGTGGAGTTTTATTTTGTATCATGTAGAAGACCTCGAGAAGTATTTCAGAGCTTAGAAGTTCCTTTGTTTTGGATGGTTAGCTTTGTGAGTTTGATGGAAGATCTTTTTACAAGTTGGTATTAATCGTGGGTATTTTGACTCGAGGTGGTTGAGTCGCTATTTGGACTTCGCAAAGGTAAGCAAATTTGTTTGAGCCAGTGGAAAGTTTAGCGAATGCTTTGACTTTGGTTTTGTTTTGTACTGGAGAACCTTGTGCGGTACATTGTGATATTTCATTCTAGACTTAAGAGGTATTTCAGCATAGAGTTGGAAAAAGTGTATTGCTACCTTGGAACGATTTGATATTTTGTTTTCATAAGGAAAAATTTGTCGGAGACGTGAGTTAGAGTTTGATGCAGCTGTGCTCATTTGAAATTTTAAAGGTGCAAATGTTAACAACGAGGAGATTGGAATTGTTGAAGACAATTCAAGTTTGAGTGCGATCTATGAAGAGACTTCGTCTGTGGTTGAGTTTAGTATGTGGATATCGCGGTTAACCCCAGAATATCTGATTTGGGATTGGTTATTTTGAAGAATATTGCATGTTTGTTTTGGGACAATTGTTGAGATTAAGTCTAGAAGGTTATTAAGGATTTGCTCACTACTAACATATGGATTTTGTTGGATACTAATAGTCGCGGTGGATTATTAGATTACGACTAAGATAAGTCTTGTCGGTAAAAATTTTTGGTGACGGGTTGGTAGCCACAAATACCTTAAGATGATTGATGTTTTATAAAGGAGGATGTTCTATCTGTGACTGAAGTCGGTCGCGACGGTGTTCGTGTTGGATTCCGTAAAGTTTATGTTATGGTTCTAAGTTCAACCTGTTTTGTATTTTCAGTAATGTGAGACGACGTGGATGGGTAGAGTTCATGAGAGAATGTTTTGGTTTGAGTTACCACTTTGGAAGATTGAAAGTTGTGAAAGGTGTTTCGAATAAGAAACCTGTGTGTTGATCGTTGCGACGGTGCGAAGATGGTGATTACTTGATACAATTTTGGGAATTGAATTGTTATAAGGGGAGACTTCGTTGAAGTCAAGTGTATACGTCAAAGTTCACAAGTGAATATTTGGACAGTATTTGAAAAGGTCAAACTATGTCGTGTATTTTAGAGGATCAATGGACGTTGATCAATCGAGAATGAAAGAGTGATTCTTCGAGTTGATGAAGCTGATGTTGCGAGGTGTCTTGATGGGTGTACGCTTTGAACGTATGCATTCTGGATGATGGTGAAGTTGAGGAAGTAACCAAGTTGTTTTACGGTTGGCATCTTATTCATTAAGATGACGCAACATGGTTTAGATATCGAACATTGAATTGTTTAGCGAGTAAGCGAGGTTGTGGGATTTGGACTAGTGAGTTATAGTCGCAAGTCGTCTATTTAAGCCCTAGGATGAGTGGTGTATCTCAGTTCGATTATGTTTGAGTAACTTGTTTTGTTCAAGGGTTGTGCGTTGGTGTTCTACAAGGATGACGTAACCTTGTGACTTCTAGAATGAGAGCGGTAACTGCAATGTAATTCTTGAGTTCGTGCTTATGCATGAATGAAGGCATCTTTTCATGTTTATGTAGCACGCGTGGTTTTATCCTTTTTTGATTGTTTCAGTTTTGGTTTGTATAACCATTTTGTTGTTTCCGTTTTAGCGATGGTGTTGGTGTTGTGTTGTAGGACTTTATGTTCCTATCTTTGGTGACTCGTTTCCAAGGTGTCGGTTCGAGTGTATGACTAATTCCATGGTTGAGACGTTAGGATAGTAGTGATCTTGTTTGTTTGGTTCTCGAGTGAACCGGTGTGTCTGCGACTTGTTTAGTTGTTGAGTGTTAGTTGGTTGTCGAGTGCATTGTATGGGCTTTGCATCTCGGCATGGTTGTTCTTGACGGGACGTTGTGGTTAGGGAGATACCCTTGGGTTTGGTGTATTTTTGTATGTTGCTTAATTGACGCGAGGATTGAGTAGACGAATGTGTAGGCATGTCTCGTATTGTTCGTTTTGGTTGAAATTTCGAGGACGAAAAGTTTATAAGTGGGGGAGAGTTGTAACGCCCATTTTTATTTAATATTAATATTTTGAATTACCGTTTGACGATTGTTTTGGCGACGAAAATAATTATATTAATCGGTATATCTATTAATATATTTGGCGATGTTCCGTTCGGTTCGGTAAAATATTATTTGGACCGATATTTAATTCCCCGGAATTTTATTAATAAATTGAGTTAAAAATATGATTAGATGATATATTTAGTATATTAAGAATAGAAGAGCGATATGTGAGCAATTTACCAAAGTTTGGCTAGTAAAAACATATTACATACAAATCATTTCCTCCACCCATTTTCCTAACACAACACCAAAACACAAGTTTAGAAGTTTGGAGAAAAGCTAGGGCTTTGGTTGAAGAAGAAGAAGAAGAGCAAGGCTTGGTTGCTTGGTTGAGGAATCATCAAGAACACTCAAAGCTTGCTAGGTAAGGGGTTTGATTTCCATTTCTTATAGTTAGGGTTTGGTGGATTTAGTTAGAAATTGGGAAAAATTGATGGTTGAGTTATAGGGTTTTGTTGAGTGATTGTTGAAATGTTTAGAAGAGTTGGATTTGTTGTAGAAATTATGGGTGTTATCATTAGTGTTGTAGTATTTGGATTGTAGAATGAAAATAGAAATAGAAATGAGAATGGAAATAGAAAAGAAGACATAGCAGGGAAACAGTAAACCAGAAAATGAAAATAAGAAACTGTAAATGAAATTATGCAGGGAATGAAACAAAACGCATGGAAGGGGCTAGGAGGAGGAGGCGCCCACCTCCCTAAGTGTGGCGACCATCCCCCTCTTTGAGGCAGCCGCCTCCAATGGTTAAGGAAATGGGGACGTGTGTCCCTGCCCATGAGAAGAGAAATGGCAATTTCTCCGAAACTTGTGTTTCTTTTCTAAAACGCACCGCATAATTCCTTGCAATACATTCTATTTTATTTTACAATCCCAATTCCACCTAGTAATATTTGGTAACCATAAAACATAATTAGGGGATGAGATAGCCGATTAAATTTAGAACCCGATTATGTTCCGATTTTCCAATTTCGGTAAATTCGACGACGGAGCAAGTTGCTCCGAATTCAACGAAAATTGACGTGCTAGCTAAGTTGGATGTGTAGAACGTATTGGTAAAGTTAGTTTTTTCGAAATTGTGAGTTTTTACGGAACGAACCGAAATAGGCTAATTTACGGTAAATTGACCCGGATTGTGTTTTAGTCAATTTAAGGCATATATGAACTATCCGATTTTGAAGTTGATGTTTATAAATTATGCCGGTAATTCAAGAATGGCTTTCGCAACGGTTATTGGTGTTTTTATTTATTTTTCCGTTTTTGGAATTAGTGGATTAATTGATAATGATGCTCTGCGACGGTGTATTTAATTATGAATACTTGTTGTTGTTTATGCGATGCGATGACATGTTTATTTGGTATGAATAAATATGGCGATGTGGACTTTATGTCAATTGTGATGAGCGATGATGATATGTTGTTATGTGGTCTTTATTTATTGTGTCACATACATTTCATAAGCGAAAAGGGCTTTCATGCCAGGCGATGATGGCTTTTATGCCGAGCGAAGATGGGCTTTATGCCAAGTGTCCCTAATTACAGACAAAGCGATGGGTACCACATGCATAACATAGTCGTGTCTCATGGAGTCCATTATGTTTATTTTGGAGTCTTTTGGTATTGAGTCTTATTTGATGGCTTATGATGAATTGTGATGTGATATGATATCTTGTTTTGTGACGATTTTTATGTTGAACCTAAATTGAATTTGAGGTGGTAATGTCATGAAAATTATGCGATGGATATAACATGACGACAAAGCGAAGATATGAGTTTATGTCATGTTTTGACATAATTATGGTGATTATGTGATGATATTAAAGTGTTGAGTTTATACACCAAATGATGATTTAAAAATGTGTGAGGTTTGGATATTTATTGACATACTCTCATTATCCTATATTATTTATGATTCCAAAACTATCTATAATTCTATCATGCTTATAATTATATGTTTTGGAGTATCTCACCCTTTACTTGTTTCGCCGTTGCCTATATATTGGTAACGTGCAGGTGATCCCCGAGGATGAAGAGGATTAGCTCGAGTCACTTTATTTTGTGTCGTTCTGCTCTGATCGTAGTAACACTCGGGATTTGGGCGACGTCATTATTTTGATAGGATAGTTTTTGTATACTATCTTATTATGTTATAACCTTATGTATTAATGACAACATGATGTTATGTATATTTTGCAAACATATCCGCTGTGCTGTGAATATTCATATGTACGTATGATGATTTATGTATGGTTTGGTATATCCGACTTTTGATGTGCATTATAATTCTAATTGTTGGAAATGCAAAGATGTGATGCCTCAATTTTGTTAAATGAAATTTTGAAACTCTAATTTTATTATATAATTACGCGGGGTAGAATTGGGGTGTTACAGAAACTGCGGAAGATAAGTGTCAAGGGGATCAAGCAACGAATGAAGTGAGGACCGAGTAAGGGAAAGGTATACAATTGGATTGTTTTGGGCCTTTTTTAGATATGGGAGTCACTTGGCCCAATAAGGCCTTGGGCATTCTTGTTGGACCCTTGTCTTTTTATGGGGCTTGTATGAAGCTAAAGAATTCTAAGCCCACCTCGAGTAAAATTAAACTCGTGTTAGAATTGTGGGAAAGGGTTTATATTATCCCTTCATTTTACAATTGTTTGCACCGAGAAAACAAGGAAGAGCTTTTCATTCAGGTTTGGCGAAGGAGACAAGATTTGAGAATGAATATATATTGTGCAACTTTACTCACTTGGTTAACCCTATGATTGACTCAAAAGTGACCAGGTTTAACAGAAGGATTTTGAAGAAGGATTTTGAGGTGGGAAAGAAAATTTAGGAATCCATCTCAAATTTGGGGGTGGTTAGCAGAACATAAAAGGATTTGTGTATTAAAGAAGCGCATGTAATGGAGGCTAGAGATAAATAAGGAAAGATGGATAAGAAGGCAGTAATCAATTTGTTACCATGAATATCTTATCTTTCAATATTAGAGTTTACGAAGCATAGTGAAGAGGAAAAAAGTAAGTTTTTAAATTAATTTTCGGAAAGTCGATATATGTTTTCTGCAGGAAATAAAGTTGTCTAGCTTTGATGATTCAATGACATCGTCGTTTTGGGGAAGTAAAGAGGTGGATTGGATTGGACAAATTCTTATTCTTAGGGAGCTTCAAGAGGTATGTTTATTGGTTATGGGTTTGTCAATATAAACATTGATTGGAAAGAAGGGATTTATAACTTAGTTAATGTTTATGCTTCGTGTAATGCGACTGTGAGAAGATCTATATGGATGAAATTTGTGGTTAGGAAGCATAATAATGGTGTTGAAGAGTGGTGTTTGGGAGGGTGAAACAACCGGCTGAACATCATTAGATAGAATATCAATGAAGTCGCCATCGAACTTTTTTATCCCACGAGTGGAAAGGAAAATATTGAGTAAATCTGAGGGGGAGAAATCATGGTCTTACGACCAAGAGATCGGGTAAGGGAGTCAGTTACGCGAGGGAAAGGTATTAGCACTCCACACGCCTGTAGTACTCTATGGTATACACTTCTACTTTCTATCTAATGGGTGTGTTATATCTATATATCGTTTAATCGCTACAATGCATGTGAAAGAAAGAAATAAAGAAAATACGGGGAAAAGAAGGAAGTATTCACAAAGTTTTGCTCGGTCAAGCCCCATAACCAGATGCCTACGTATTCCCTCATGCAATGGGAAAGTCAGAGCGCCATAGTTCGGCTCACATGTTTTGGTGGGTTGCCATTGTTTTTTATGGGAAGTTTGATTCCGTATCCTCACAAATACAACTCCTACTTGACATTGCAGCTATAAGAAGTCTTATGCTCGGCCGCTCGCACACTTAGCAATTTGCTTAGATTTGAAAGGGAACACCCTTTTTGAAAAGGTTTTAAACACAAAAAGAGTCTATAGGAGAAAAAGGTTTGCAGTGAGGTTGGTTGTTTTTACCTTTGAAAAGGAGTTTGAACCATTATTAAGTGTTTTGATTTTCAAATAAAAGAAAATATGTTTTAGTTTCATTACATGCATGGATGCAAAAGAAACTAGAAAACTAGAAAGGGAAACTAACTAGTTCTACCCCTAATGTTGTCATGCAAAGTTTGGACCTATGGTTGAGGATAAAGGGGAATCTCTACCTATGTTGACATGCAAACGATAAAAATCCTTATGTCTAGGATCGAGAGCTATCCTAGCCGAGCGGTCCTAAGGAAAATTATCCTAAGATCCGTCTTGGTTGAACAACCAAGGGATGTTAGGGGATGAAGCAAGCAAGTGCTTTGGTAGAAGCACGCACACAATGTAATGCACAATCAAATGATTCACACATGCGCGAGGAAGAAGGAAGTCCCATAGCCTGCGACGGTAACGAACATACTGGAGTCCACCAAGAGCCGACCTTCTAAGGAAAACCATAGCCACAAATGGAATTAAACGTGTCAAATAGGAGTTTCCTATGGGAGAAAGGTATCACAACATGATATGAATTATCAAGTGTAAGGAGAAATGAGTGTGGGTATCAAAGCAATAAATGCGAACCCCAAGAGAAGGCGTGGAGAGTTAGAATAGGGGACTCGTGCCACTTTTATTATTGACTCGATAAAGGAAGCAACACGATTCGGGTGTGCTGAGCTGACACGAACTAGAACTGTGCGAAGGTTGATTGCAAACCCTTTCCGCGTGCCCATCATATCATCATCATATATATAACTTGTAGATCATCAAAAGTGGGACTTTGCTTGGTGGTGCCACTTAGTGGTTTGCCTAACCACTCCTGACATATGTAAGCACAAAAGTAAACACAAGGCCGAAAGTACCTCCCTATGCACAGAAGAGGATTTTAAACAAACCAAACACAAGTAGCAAACAAAATTTCCCTAAACGGGTCTTTAAATAAACCAGAGGGGATTCCTGAACATGCTCCAACTACGGAAGCCCCATCATGCATCTCCATTCCTACTTCTCATGGCAAAAGAAAGCGGTAAAACCCTACTTCTCATGCTCTCTAGAAAAGTAGTAAAAGAATGCGATAAAAAGGTTTAGAAAATACCAAACGGATAACAATTCGTAAAGCAAAAGCAAGTAAAGAAATACTCCGGAAAACTTCAAGTACTGCTGTCAAGCAATAAAGAAAACCGGTGAGTAATGCGCGGAGGCGTCAAAGTATGATTGTAATGTGTTTTCGTACACATCCAAGGCAAATAGACCTGTAAAAGATTACAATCTAGACAATACAGACTAAAGATGTGCATAGCATATGCACAATCAGAATGTGCATTCGTACACATCTGAACTAAACCGATAAACCTGTGAGAAGGTGAAAACCAAGAAAACCAGACAAATGGTATCACATGCAATATCAGAATGTGCTTTCTTACACATTTGAAACAATCCAATAACCTGCGAGAAATCACAACCCATACAATGCATACAAAATAATACACGTTCGTACGCAAGTAAGTATCAAAATGTGCGTTCATACACATCTGACACAAATACACCTACAAGAAAGGTGAAAACCAAACGAGTAGGCAAATAGTGCACGTTCATATGCAAATAAGATAGGAATGTGCGTTTGTACACATTCAAATCAAATGATAAACCTGCAGGAAAGGTGAAAACCGAACAACCAGACAAAGGATGCGCGTTCGTACGCAAATAGGATCGGATTGTGCATTCTTACACATTCAAATAAAATGATAAACTTGCAAGAAAGGTGAAAACCAAACAAGCAGACAAAGAGTGTGCATTTATACGCAAATGAGATCGGGATGTGCATCCATACACATTCAAATCAAACGACAAACCTGCAAGAAAGGTGAAAACCAAACAAGCAGACAAGAGAATTCACACGCACGTGTACAAGATTAAGATATGTGTCATACACATCCAAATTTCAAATGTAAATGCTCAATGTACCTCGCACATGAAATAAAGTGTCAGAATTAACAAAGAAAGTGCTAGAAAGAAAGCACCGAATGCAAAACCGATTATACACATGATAATACAATAGTATAAGCATATAAGAAGTGAAATAAAATAAAAAAACGGCTTGAGAAAGCACTTTTCTGAAATTGGAGCGAAAAATTTAACTTCTCGGAATCGATTAAAATTGCATGGTTGCTTGCAAAAACGTCAACGAATTCAAAAATATGATCGGTTTTAATTAATTCCGAGTGGAAGTAACGTTTTTCGGACCTTAAAGGAACGGGGCAGCGATAGTGTTTTAGACATGTTGCGCTTGAAATTTGGTTCCGAAATCATTGAAAATGGTTTTAAAACATGCCAAAATGTCGGGAACATGTATCGCGCTACCTTGGACCCTTGAGAAAAAACAAGGTTTGATGAACAAAATTGCCTAAAAAGGCTTATGGAAAGTGAAAATTCATGTACCCAATTAGTTTCCAATTTACTTTTGTTTTAGTTTTGAAATGAGAAATGAATTGGAGATTAATTCACGTACATGTAGAAAACAAATCAAAACAATTTAATATGCAATGATATGCAAAGAATCCAAAGTTGTTTGAATGAAAATGAATGCAAAAATATGGATGAAAAATACATGTCTATTCATATATTCAATGATGTTTCTATGTGTGAAATGCAAATGAATGGCATATAATATGCAAACAATGAGCAAATATTCCACACCTAAGCAGAAAGAAATGCATGAGTTAAGATCAATTTGAATCAAGGATGTAACATGCTCTAATGCCTTAATTAAATGATCAAAGATGCATCAAACAACACATAAAAATGTGCATGAAAATGAGACCTCGACATACTTTAACGTCATTAAAATAAAGCTTCGACACATGTATTCAATTCAATTATCATATGCACTTGTAGATCGATGCATGAACATACAAATTATGATCTAGATGCAAGTCTAAAATGTATTATGTACAATGCAAATGCTTCATGAAACCAAAATGCACCTAAAGTTACATTTCAACACAGTTATGTTTATGAATTAAGCCTTGTTTCACTTGATTTCACATAAATCAATCAACCTAGATGCAACCTAAGGCATGAACATGCAATATGCAATGTAAATGATCAAATTGAAAAGCCTAGATGCAAAGAAATCAAGTCATATAAGTGTATGCATGCTCTATGTATAATTTTCCTTCACACTGACACAATATTGTTCGAAAATCAAACTCAAATCAATGAATTTTAGATAAAAAATTCAAGAATCGGAATCAACAAACAAAATTCAATCAATTCCAATAATCAATTTCAAGAAAAGTTGAATTTGAAAAATCAATTAAAAATAAGTGGTTATGGAATAAGATACTTACTTGTTCTTGAAGAATCAAAGGAGAATTTGATGAATAATCGGAGATTAAGTCTTGATTGTTAAAGAAAATGCCAAATCCAAGCTTGAATTGATGGAAATTGGAAGAGGAAGACTTGAATCAACGGAGGAAGAGCTTCCTTAGCTAGGCCGAGCTCTAGAGAGGAATGAGGAAGAAGAACCGGCCAGTTGTGGTGAGGAGGAGTAGGCCGAGCAGCAAGGAGACGGAGGGAGTAGACCGATGGAGTGTGGTCGGTGGAAGAAAGGCTTCGATCGGAGCTTGGAGGCAGGAAAGGGAGAGGCCGACGCAGAGGCCTTGAACGGAGAGGGCGAGAGAGCGTCCGAAATAGGGCTGGCTGGAGAAGGGAAGAATGGAGTTGTGGAGGGTGGCCCGAGGAGGGAGTAGGGTGGCTTAGGGAAGGAGAGTGGTGGAGCAAGGTTTGCTTGATGAGAAAGCTTCTTTATTCTTCTTGAAATTTTTGAGTGAGAATTATGAGAGGAAATGATGGATTTGAGAGCAAAATTTAGCAAATTAATTTCCTCCTCTACTTTGTGAGAGGTAAAATATATTTATAGGTGGGAAAATTTGGCTTAGGAGTGCCTTGAATCCATAATTAGGCCCAAATCGTGATTATCCAAATTATTTTCGTACATAGTTCAAAATAGCCAATTCCGTGCGAAATTTGAACTCGGTCACAACACAAATAACGTCCGGAACAAAAAATTGCAAGAAAGAGCCAAAATTTTGACTCAATCAGACAAACCGTTGAGGACATATGAATTTTTGAAGTTTCAACACATGTTTTGGGCATCTGACACGTGCAGAATTTTATTTGCGTCGCTTAGAGAAATTGCTTTGAACGAGGATCTTCTGATCAAAATCTGAACTCGAAGTCTCCGTAACAAATGAAGCCAATGGAATTTGTGAACTTTTGGCACTGGTCCCCCATCTTTTAGATAAAAATCGAGCGAGATATGATTTTTCGAACATCGTTTATCAGATGAAAAATGCTCGGTTCGTCTCAAAATCAACCCCAAAAAATAAAAAACTGCTCTTAATTAGTAAGGAATCAGCCCTGGCCTTGTGAATGAAAGTCATAGAGGACTTCGATACAAAATTTTAGACACCGACCCGCTTAGTTTTGATGTTCCACTCAGGATTTATGACTTTTTTACGTACCAAGAACACGGTTCAACACTAAAATTTAGTTTATCCCACCTGAAAGATCAATTTCTTTGGGGACTTTCTTCACATAATTTGCTTCCGACTTGTGAAAAAAAGTTGAAGATAATAGTGAGAGGGATTTTTCAGTCAAAAATCATCAGGAAATATCCGACGATCTGAGAGTTATGCCTTCCGGAGCACCCAAAACGCACCAAAAACCCAAAATCCGCTTTATTAAGAAATGAACAAATAAAGTCTTTTTCTCGATGAAATGGCCTCCGATCTGAACATATAAGTTGGAGAACATATTTATATGATTCTAACGCCTGTAGAATCAAACCAAAAAGACCTTTTGACCAAAAAATATTGCCTCAAGCAAACAAACCGAAAAATATCAAATTTTGGCTTGAAATGACCTGAGATGGCCGAAACGCACAATTCATTCAACAATTAGAGATACCATGAACCGGGTAACCACATGATCAATGCTATGCATGTATTTTTATGGTAATGAAACTATAATCCAGAAATACCGAAATGAAGAGGGTAAATTTTGGGGTACAACAACTGCCCCTATTCAATCATCCTTTAACCTGGAGCGAGTTTGGCATCCCGCCTTCCAAGCGACAAGGTAGAAGGTGATTAAATACTAATATTAACTAAAAAAATTACACTCTGAATCCCAAAAATGTATCAACACCTATTAATGCGAACTTTAAGTGTCGAACCGAAAGACGCGAAAGGACTTTCAACTTCACCGAGTCTCACCGGAGAAGGGAAAATAAGCACAGGGGACGGCTTGACTTAAACATGTTGTACCAGGGAACGACTGGAAGCAACACAAACGCAAAGAACGAAATACTAACCAGGCTCCAAAAGAAAATATGAAAATGTTGTGTCAAGGAACGACTAAAACACAACAAAAGGATGCACAGAATAGATGCTGAATCCTGTGAAGAGAAACAAGTGTGATACTTCCTCTTGATATGCACAAGTGAAAACCTGACCCAAAGGAATTGTCCTCGACCCAATTCGACCACATTATGTAAGGGAATGACTGAACATGCTAGCGGACCACGTTATGCCAAGGAACGACTAACATGTCTCAGAGTGAAGACTTGGAGCGCTGACTAGACTAACTGCATTATTCTAGGGAACGACTGGACAGGTTAGCGGAGTAAAGACTAGAAACGCCGATTAGACTTTACAAACTCAAAATGTTGTACTCTAAGGAGAGGAACAAATGTGATACTTGCTCCTAGTAGGCACAAGGGAACGACCTGACCTAGGGGTGTTGTACTAGGGAAACAATTGGTAGTGCAACAAAAATGAAAATTGGAAATACCGACCAGACTTCACACATAGTACATGGAATGACTACACTATGTGTATAGGACTGAGTGTGATACTCGAACCTGTTCAAGAATTGGTAGCGACCCAACTCTTGTGCAAATGGATTTTCTCAGAATAAATGTTGTATTCTGAGGGAGAAAACAAGTTTCGGGCTTGCTTTCAAGTAGGCACAGAGGAACGACCTGACCTAAACATGTTATACCAGGGAACGACTGGTAGTGAAACAATAAGGAAGAGAATCGACCTATTGCGCCAGGGAATAAATGGAACGCAACAATAATGAAGACGCTAAACATGTGCTGGGGAACAACTGGAAACACAACAAAAGTGAAGACTGGAAATGCTGACCAGACTTCACAGGGAAATGCCAATGACAACCGGATTCTTTAGAATACACACTGAATCCTGAAGAAGAAACTAAGCATGTTGCGCCAGGGAACGACTGGAAACGTAACAAAAAAGAAAACTGGAAATGCTGACCAGACTCCATGGGTATTTAGGCATATCAAAAGAATTCATCCGCATTGGGATTCTCAACCCTAGACCGGCCAAAGGATTTAATGAGTATCACTCACTACACCAAAAAGACCTACGAAAGCGCTTTTTTGGCCTTTAAAAGCACTTAAAAACGCTGCCGTAGGTGGCGCTGCTATAGGTTTTAGCAGTGCTTTTTGTTTAGGCAAAAGGGCTTTCGTAGGTATACCTAAGGCAACACTTTTTCCTTAAAAGCGCTTTCTTAAGTAGGCTTTTAGCATCGCTTTTTCTAGAAAAGCGCTTTCTTAGGCCTACTTTAGAATGCCTTTTATGCTTTCTGTAGGCATCTTTAGAAAGCGCTTTTTCAAGAAAAGCGCTGCCTTAGACCACCTACGAAAGCGCTTTTTTAGAAAAAAGAGCTACCTAATATATACATAAGACATCGCTTTTGAAAGTGCTGTCTGTAACGCCCTGTTTTAATTAATATTATATTATATTAATATTTTCGAATTACCGATCGATATTTATTTTGCGACGAGAATATTTGTATTAATCAATATATCTGATAATATATTTGGCGACGTTTCGATTCGGTCCAGTTTTTATTCCGTTCGGTCCGGTAAAATATTATTCGGATCCGATATTTAATTCCCCAGAATTGTTTTAATTAATTGAATTAATGATATAATTGGATAGGGGTGTGAGGAGCAATTTCCTAGGATTGGGTTTACACCCTCAACCTTACTAATAGGAAAACAACTTATAAAAACCATTTTCCTCATTTTCTTTCCATTCATAAACACCAAAGCCAAACTTGAACATAGAAGCTTGGAGAGAAAAGAAAGGGTTTTGGGAGAAGAAGAGCAAGAGAAGAATAAGAGGAGAGCTAGAGCTTGAGGTTGGGTTTGTAGAATCATCAAGATCAATCAAAGCTTCCATGGTAAGGGGTTTGATTTCCATTTCATATAGTTAGGGTTTGGTGATTATAGTTTGGATTGGGGAAAAATTGATAGTTGGTTTATAGGGTTTGGTTGGTTGATTGTTGAAAATGTTTAAAAAAGTTGAATTAGGTGTAGGGATTGTGGGTGTGTTGTTATTAGTATTGTAGTATATGGATTATAGAATGAAAATGGAAATGGAAATGGGAAAGAAAAACCGTAACAGCAAAATATAAAACCAAGAAAAAGAAAACTGTAAGAAACAAATATTGCAGGAAGAAGATGAACGAATGGTGGAGGGAGTAACATGGGGGAGGCGCCCACCTCATGGTGTGGGGCGGCCGTCCCCCTCCTTGAGGCACCCGCCTCCATTTGTAGAGGAGGAGCAAGGGACGTGCGTCCCTGTGTGGTCTAGGAGGATGAAGAGTTTTGCTGTTTTGTGATTTTTCTGTAAACGCAGTTTTCTGTTTTTCTGTCAAATTAGTTTCCTGCATAATTTTAAGAAATAGCTTATGTTTGTTCAAATAATCCCAATTACACCTAGTAGCAATTTATATCCATAAAATATAATTAGGACATAAGATAGCCAATTAAATTTAGAACCCGATTATGTTCCGATTTCGGTAAATTCGATGACGGAGCAAGTTGCTCCGAATTCAACAAAAATTGATGTGCTAGCTAAGTTCGATGTGTAGAACGTAGTGGTGAGGTTAGTTTTTAGAAATTACGATTTTTTAAGAGATGACCCGAAATAGGCCAAAATACGGTTAAATTGAATCGGATTGCGTTTTAGTAGATTTAAGGCACGTATGGACAATCCGATTTTGATGTTGATGGTTATGATTAATGACGGTTATTAGAAATGGCTTTCGCGACGATTATAGGTGTTTGACTAATTTTCCGTTTTTGGAATTTGGTGAATTAATTGATAATGACGCGGTGTGAATAAACATAATGTTTGCGACGGTGTATTTACTAATGAATACTTGTTGATTATGCGATGGGATGATATATGTCTTTGTACATGATGATGTGATGATTATATTGATGTTGTTAATAAATGCTTCCGATTTGTGAATGCATGATTTTTGATGATGATGAATTGTTTGGTGATGTTTTGCATAATGCAAATATGATGCAATGGTATATTTATCTTGATGTGGATAAATTATGGCGATGTGGGCTTTATGCAAATTTTGATGAGCGATGGTGATGTTTTTGTGTTGTGTTGTTTGATTATCGAGTCACATACATTGCATTGGCGACGAGGGCTTTTATGCCAAGTGTAACACCCCAATATTACCCAAGGTTTTATATGCAACAATCAGAGTAAATTAAAATTTCATAAATTTAATACTGAGGCATCACACCTTCAAAAACAACTCACTTTAAACAATTTGCTTTAAAGTATAAATCTCGGATACATAGCATCGCCGGAAGACATAAATTTATTCAAAAACATCAAAACATCTTCTTTAATAAACTTCCTTAATAAATCATATTTTCATAAAGTATGATTCTATATACAAAAGGAAGAACAACAAAAGAATCAACAACAAGACAACATAAATGTTTCCCCCCGAGTGCTACGTATCAGAGCGACACCGACTCAACTAACAGAAGCTATAAACTCCATCTTCATAACCTGCACGTTACCAATATAAAGGTAACGGCGGAACAAGTAAAGGGTGAGATAATCCAAAACATATAGTTAAAGGCATGATAAAATATATATATAGTTTTGGAATTGTAAAGGATATAAGTTAATAAGTGCATCCCAACGCATATCTAAACCTCACTTACTTCGATCGTCATTCTAATGTGTATAATCTACACTATATCGCCATAACCTCATCGGCATACTTCGTCGCAACAACACATAAACCTTCGTCACCACGAAATCGTCACATGCTAATACATCGCTAATTAACACGGCAATCATAAATAACAACATCAACCAACAACATTAAACAATGCTAACAACATGAGCAACACAAACAAATCATCACAAATTGGCTAAAGCCCATCGTCGCTTTTGGCATAAAAGCCCATCGTCACAAATATCATCACATCATAATTGCATTAAGCATTTCATCTAAATTAAATCATCACAAAATGCACCATTTATATTCATCGCCTAGTTATCATGAAATTATCAAGTCATATTCATTTCATATTCATCATAAAGATCATCGCCAAACAAAGCATCATACATCATCGCAATTCAATCATCATCAATCAATTAAAAACCCAACGCCAAACAACTCAAACATAAACATAACTGACTCCATGAGACACGACTATGTTATGCATGTGGTACCCGTCGCTTTGTTCATAATTAGGAACACTTGGCATAAAAGCCTCGTCGCTTGGCATAAAAGCCCATCGTCGCCAATGCAATGTATGTGACTTGACAATAACCAACACAACACAAAAACATCATCGTCGCTTATCAAAATTGGCATAAAGCCCACATCGCCATAAATTATCCAAATCAAGATAAATATATCATCGCATTATATTTGCATTATGCAAAACATCCCTAAACAATTCATCATCGTCAAAAGTCATGCATTCATAAATCGGAAGCATTTATCAACAACATCAATATAATCGTCACATCATCATGTACAAAGACATATATTATTTCATCGCAAATCATCAAGTATTCATTAATTAATACGTCATCGCAAACATTATGTTTAATCACACTACATCATAACCAATTCACTCACTAAATTCCAAAAACGGAAAAATGGTCAAAACCCTATAATCGTCGCGATCAAAACCCTATAACCGGCATTAATCATAATCGTCAACGTTGCAATCGGATTGTCCATACGTGTCCTAAATCCACTAAAACGAAATCCGATTCAATTGAACCGTAATTAAGCCTATTTCGGGTCATCTTGCAAAAACTTGCAACTTCTAAAAACTAACCTCATCACTACGTTCTACACGTCAAACTTAGCTAGCACGTCAATTTTCGTTGAATTCGGAGCAACTTGCTCCGTCGTCGAATTTGCCGAAATCAAAAAATCGGAACACAATCGGGTTCCAAAGGAAATGCGAAATATCAAAATTTTGGAGGCTACAGAAGCATCAACACGGGCCCCTGTGTGCATCAACACATCCCGTGTTGAAAAGCCACCAGAACGCACAAAAAAAAACATAAGTCAGAGAATCAACACGGGTGCCTGTGTTGATCAACACGGCCCGTGTTGATGGGCCTGGGCAACCAAAATTCTTACATTAGAGGACCACACGGCCGTGTTAATCAACACGACCCGTGTTGATGGACCTGCGTGAAAACTTCATCTTTTTGAGTTTTTCTCAATCTACTACCATGGTTTCCTTTCCCATTTCAATACTCTTAATTTCTACAAGATAGCACCTAATACACCCACAAACCATACTCCTAATCCAACTCTTCTAAACCATTCCAACAATCACCCAACAAAACCCTATAAATCAACTATCAATTTCACCCCCAAATCCAAAATATATCTAACAAAACCTAACAATATGAGATGGAGAATCAAACCCCTTACCTCTAGCTTGGATGATTCTACAAGACTCCATCTTCAAGCTCTTGCTATCCTCTTGTTCTTCTCCAACTCTTCTTCTCCCAAACCCTTTCTTTTCTCTCCAAGCCTCTATGTTTCTTGGTGGAGGAAAAATGGAAGGAAAAGGGAAAGAAAATGGTTTTATAACTTACTAGCTTCCAAGTTCTATGTTTGGTTTTGGTATTTTGAATGGAAGGAAAATGAGGAGAAATGGTTTATAAAGGTATATCTACTAGTAAGCCAAGGGTGAAAACCCAATCCTCAACAATTGCTCCCCACACCCCTAACTTACTAATTATATCATCAATTCAATTAATTCAAATAATTCCGGGGAATTAAATATCGGATCCGAACGGAACGTCGCCCAATATATTAAGAGGTATAACGATTAATATAAATATTCTCGTCGCAAAATAGATATCATTCGGTAACTCGAAAATATTAATAAAAACGGGCGTTACACCAAGCGACGAGGCTTTTATGCCAAGCGACGAGGCTTCTAGGCCAAGTGTTCCTAATTATGGACAAAGCGACGGGTACCACATGCATAACATAGTCGTGTCTCATGGAGTCGGTTATGTTTAGGTTTGATTTGTTTGGCGTTGGGTTTTAATTGATGGATGATGTTGAATTGCAATGATATATAATGCTTTGTTTGGTGATGAACATGAAATGAATATAACTTGATAATTTCATGATAACTAGGCGATGAATATAAATGATGAGTTTTGTGATGATGTTTGTGACGATGGGCTTTTATGCCAAGAAGCGACGATGGGCTTTAGCCAATTCGTGATGATTTTATTTATGTTGCTTATGTATTAGCATTGTTTGATGTCGTTGTTTGTTGTGTTGTTTATGATTGCCGTGTTGATTAGTGAAGTATTAACTTGTGACGATTTCGTGGTGAGGAACGTTTATGTGTTGTTGTGACGGTTTATGTCAATAAGGTTATGGAGATAAAGTGTAGATTATACACATTAGTATGAAGATTAAAGTAAGTAAGTTTTGATTAGGTGTTGGAATTACACTTATTAATCTATACCCTTTATAATTCCGAAACTATATATATACTTTATCATGCCTTTAATTATATGTTTTGGAGTATCTCACCCTTTACTTGTTTCACCGTTACCTTTATATTGGTAACGTGCAGGTTATGAAGACGAAGTTTATAGCTGCTGTTAGTCGAGTCGGTGTCGCTCTGGTACGTAGCACTCGGGGGGAATATTTATGTCGTTTTGTTGTTGTTCTTTTATTATTATTCCTTTTGTGAATAAGAATCATAATTTATGAAAATATGATTTTGATGAGGAAGTTTAATAAAGAAATTGTTTTGATTTTTATGAGTCAATTTATGATTTTCGATGATGCTATGTATCCGAGATTTATACTTTAAAGCAAACCGTTTAAAGTGATTTGATTTTGATGGTGTGACGCCTCAATATTTAATTTATGAAATTTTAAATTACTCTGATTTTTGCATATAAAACCTTGGGTAATATTGGGGTGTTACACTGTCTTATGTATACCTTAGGCAGCACTTTTTCTCAAAAAGCGCTTTCATAGGTGGCCTAAGGCAACAGTTTTCTTGAAAAAGCGCTTTCTTAGGGTTTTTTTTCTATAAACCTATATTTTATATAATTCATAAACCTGCATTTTTTGCAGCATTATTTCATAAACCTGTAATTCATAAACTTGTAATTCATAAATCCGTAATTTACAATCGTAATCCCGTTTTTTCAACAAAGAGATTATATACAAATACCATTATATACCATTGTTATCCAAAATATATATACACGATTGTAATTCAATTCACATGTTTTTAACATTACTAAAATCAAACTTAGAAAATCAACCCTAACAAAATCAACCCTAATAATAATTAAATCAGTCCTAATGTATGAACAAAACACGGTCAATTATGTATTCAAGATCCTGGTCCTGCAAGGTATGAACATAATAACACGGTCAATATTGTATTCACACAATAACGTATTCGTAACACTTTTCACACAATAATGTATTCATACCTTATATGATTCTTTGCTCAATAAAATATTGACACAATTCCTCTTTGATTTCTTCCAACTGAAGTTTCGTGTAATATGCACACTTGTGTTCATCGAAGTACTACATAACAAAATATAATATGCATGATTTAGTTAAAAGTGATAAATTATATGAAATATTCGATAAATAATAAAATTAATCCTAAGTTATAAATCCATACTGTCATACCCCAAAATTTGCCCTCCTACTTCTCAAGACATTTCATACACCCATACTCAAGGATTCCTCAAGGGTTGATCAGACAAACCCTCTCCTAGACCATCAACCCAAACTAGGGTTTGGTGATTCTCAGATCAAAATGGACTTCTAACATCTCCAATGGTCTTCATGCCTCCTCATATGCTTCAAATATTCTCCATGTCAAGTTTCAAGCCTCACAAGTCAAGATTCCTCAAACAATTGCTCAGATGGTTGAAAATCAATTGTATTGGACAAAAAGTCAACTGTGGTCAACATACAGTCAAACTTCATGATTTTTGGTCAACATCCTCATTTTGAAGTTACATTCATCATTTGATCAAGGGTTGATCATGATTCACCAAGAAAACTCAAGATTTGCTCAAAGTCAAACTTTCTAAATTAGGGTTTCTCAGTGAAAAGTCAACTGAACTTTGACTGAGCATAACTTCTTCATACTTTCTCAGAAAGTTTTCCACCACCTCTTGTTTTGAAGGAAATTCAATTCTCTACAACTTCATGTCTCACAAGAATGTTCAAAAAATGCTTCATTTGGAAGGTATGGCAAAACATTACAGGTCCTTTTCAAAGTCAACAAAAAGTCAACTTTTTGTTTTGGAGATTTATTGAGCATGGAAACTCCAATTTAGATGAAACCAAAAGAGGTTGGTTAGAGGACTCTTAGAGCTTTCTAAAAAGTCCAAGAACACTCAAAAATGTGGAAAATTGAGGAAAATACACCATTCAGAAGTTGGGCATTTTTGAACAATTGCACAAAAGGAGATATTTGTTAAAATCCAATTTTTTCCAAATCGGCCTATAATTTTATGATCCAAACTTGATCATAATATTATTTGTGACCAATTGATGCCTTGCCATGACCACATTTTATTTTATTGATTTATTTTTGAATTTTAAACCATTTAATTCAAAATTAAATTATATAAAATATGAAAATAAGATATATTTTCAAGAGGAGTGGATTTTTATCAAGCTTGAGGTCCAAGATAGCCCATGAAACATGCCAAATTCGTCCTAGCCTCTCACATGGAAGGAAAATCAAATTTTAAAAGAAATTTGATTTGATTTGAATGAGAAAAATTTTGCATTCAATGTCCAATCTTTTTTCACTCTCTTTGCCCTCTCAATTCACTCTATAAATATCAAGCATGCTGTACATCAAAGGACACGAAAGCCTAGCCCCATACACAACCCTTATTTTGCCAAAATCTTTCTCAAATTGTCAAAAATCGTGTTTGAAGTTCCAGCCACTTTCAGCCATCCAAAATCATTCCATTGTGTTCCTAGGGTAAGTTTGAGTAAGTACACATCATTATCAATGACTAAAACAGCCTGAATCGAGCTACATACATTCATACATATTCAAAATTTTCTTGATTTTGCATTTTATTTATCTGTGTGTTTCAATCGATTCTAATGGTTTTAATGTGTTCATGAGGTTCATTATACATGATCTGGGCAATCGTCAACAAGCTTGAACGTCGGAATCACATAATGCCATGTTTAGGGTTTTCAAATTGTGAAGCTTCGAACTGAATGATAGAGGCATTTTCAATCGAAACTAATGGCACCATCGTGCTCGTAGCCATCGAATTAGGGGGGTAGGGTACCTTTTGTCCATTTATTTTACGTATTTTGCAGGTTTTGGAATCGGGCTAGCCGGAGAAGATGACCAGAGCCCTAGCTCCGGCGCTGACTCAGGCGAAGACCGGCTGGAGGCAAGCATGGCACTTTCGTGCTTTCTGATTTGCTCTCTCGTTCAAACTGGGGTCCACGCGCGCTGACTTGTTTTCAAACATTCCCAGGACATGTGATCATTCAAAAACCATTGGTTTTGGTTTCCTTGACACAAAATGCAAGCTGGCCCAATGGTTAAGGCGTTGGCTGTGGAAGATTCCCTCAATGGTGTTGAGTTCAATCCCTGGCAAGACCAAACTTTTCTTTCTTTTTACAAAACTTCATATTTTTCTATTTTCCTATTTTATTTTCTTTTAATATTTCCATACATTTTAATTTATCTTCTAATATTTTTATCATGCATTTAAAAACACCAAAAATATTTATTTTTTGCATACTCATCATAAAAATGTTTATTTAATTTTTAAAATTAAAATTATTATTTTTGCATGCATATTTTATTTAATTTCTATTTTTGCATTTAAATAGCTTTTAATTGATTTTTAATTATCGAATTAACTCCAAAAATTCCCAAAAATTTGTTTTATCATATTAATGTTATTTCTAACATAAAAACTTTTTCTCATTCAAAAATTCTTATTTTTACTAACATTTTCATCTTATGCGATTTTCTTCCGTTTTCCGATTTCTTATCTTTTCACAGGTTATACCGTTTCGGACAATTTTTATCGCTTTTCTTTTTCAATTATGTAATTGCCTATGGGATGTAATAGTTTAATTAGGACTTTTATTTTCCGTACTTTCAATTATGTATCTTCCCCAAAGCCATGTAATAGCGTAGGATTTATCTTTCCGCACTTTATATTTCCGCAATTTACTTCCCGCACCCTATAAACTGCTAGTAATTAGGCGTGTATGGCAAGATAAAATTGGACATAGATCACTCATAACTCCAAGATAAAATATCTGAAATCAACACACTCTTTTCACACATGCACCCCCTTAGGGTAATTCTCTCTCGTTGCCTTTACGAATACAAATGGTCAAGTCCCTCGAACGGAGAGGTATTCTGGCACCGTTGCTTTCAAAACAAATCATCATAGTCCCTTCGATACAAGGATCATAAGACCCACGATGTCGCCTCCGAATACATGATCTTGACCCTCGATTGTCGCCTACGAAAAATGATGATAGTCCCTTCGAATGTGCTAGGATACTTCCTACAAGTTGATTTATATGACCATATGTCATACCCCAAAATTTTCCCTCCTACTTCTCAAGACATTTCATACACCCATACTCAAGGATTCGTCAAGGGTTGATCAGACAAACCCTCTCCTAAACCATCAACCCAAACTAGGGTTTGGTGAATCTCAGATCAAAATGGACTTCTAACATCTCCAATGGTCTTCATGCCTCCTCATATGCTTCAAATACTCTCCATGTCAAGTTTCAAGCCTCACACGTCAAGATTCCTCAGACAATTGCTCAGATGGTTGAAAATCAGTTGTATTGGACAAAAAGTCAACTGTGGTCAACATACAGTCAAACTTCATGATTTTTGGTCAACATCCTCATTTTGAAGTTACATTCATCATTTGATCAAGGGTTGATCATGATTCACCAAGAAAACTCAAGATTTTCTCAAAAGTCAAACTTTCTAAATTAGGGTTTCTCAATGAAAAGTCAACTGAACTTTGACTGAGCATAACTTCTTCATACTTTCTCAGAAATTTTTCCACCACCTCTTGTTTTGAAGGAAATTCAATTCTCTACAACGTCATGTCTCACAAGAATGTTCAAAAAATGCTTCATTTGGAAGGTATGGATCAAAACATTACAGGTCCTTTTCAAAGTCAACAAAAAGTCAATATTTTGTTTTGAAGATATATTGAGCATGGAAACTCCAATTGAGATGATACCAAAGAGGTTGGTTAGAGGACTCTTATAGATTTCCAAAAAGTCCAAGAACACTAAAAAATGTGGAAAATTGAGCAAAATACACCATTCACAAGTTGGGCATTTTTGAACAATTGCACAAAAGGAGATATTTGTCAAAATGCAATTTTTTCCAAATGGGCCAATAATTTTATGATCCAAACTTGTTCATAATATTATTTGTGACCTATTGATGCCTTGCCATGATAATTTTCTATTTTATTGATTTATTTTTGAATTTAAAACCATTTAATTCAAAATTAAATTATATAAAATATGAAAATAAGATATATTTTCAAGAGGAGTGGATTTTTATCAAGCTTGAGGTCCAAGATAGCCCATGAAACATGCCAAATTCGTCCTAGCCTCTCACATGGAAGGAAAATCAAATTTTAAAAGAAATTTGATTTGATTTGAATGAGAAAAATTTTGCATTCAATGTCCAATCTTTTTTCACTCTCTTTGCCCTCTCAATTCACTCTATAAATATCAAGCATGCTGTACATCAAAGGACACGAAAGCCTAGCCCCATACACAACCCTTATTTTGCCAAAATCTTTCTCAAATTGTCAAAAATCGTGTTTGAAGTTCCAGCCACTTTCAGCCATCCAAAATCATTCCATTGTGTTCCTAGGGTAAGTTTGAGTAAGTACACATCATTATCAATGACTAAAACAGCCTGAATCGAGCTACATACATTCATACATATTCAAAATTTTCTTGATTTTGCATTTTATTTATCTGTGTGTTTCAATCGATTCTAATGGTTTTAATGTGTTCATGAGGTTCATTATACATGATCTGGGCAATCGTCAACAAGCTTGAACGTCGGAATCACATAATGCCATGTTTAGGGTTTTCAAATTGTGAAGCTTCGAACTGAATGATAGAGGCATTTTCAATCGAAACTAATGGCACCATCGTGCTCGTAGCCATCGAATTAGGGGGGTAGGGTACCTTTTGTCCATTTATTTTACGTATTTTGCAGGTTTTGGAATCGGGCTAGCCGGAGAAGATGACCAGAGCCCTAGCTCCGGCGCTGACTCAGGCGAAGACCGGCTGGAGGCAAGCATGGCACTTTCGTGCTTTCTGATTTGCTCTCTCGTTCAAACTGGGGTCCACGCGCGCTGACTTGTTTTCAAACATTCCCAGGACATGTGATCATTCAAAAACCATTGGTTTTGGTTTCCTTGACACAAAATGCAAGCTGGCCCAATGGTTAAGGCGTTGGCTGTGGAAGATTCCCTCAATGGTGTTGAGTTCAATCCCTGGCAAGACCAAACTTTTCTTTCTTTTTACAAAACTTCATATTTTTCTATTTTCCTATTTTATTTTCTTTTAATATTTCCATACATTTTAATTTATCTTCTAATATTTTTATCATGCATTTAAAAAATACTAAAAATATTTATTTTTTGCATACTCATCATAAAAATGTTTATTTAATTTTTAAAATTAAAATTATTATTTTTGCATGCATATTTTATTTAATTTCTATTTTTGCATTTAAATAGCTTTTAATTGATTTTTAATTATCGAATTAACTCCAAAAATTCCCAAAAATTTGTTTTATCATATTAATGTTATTTCTAACATAAAAACTTTTTCTCATTCAAAAATTCTTATTTTTACTAACATTTTCATCTTATGCGATTTTCTTCCGTTTTCCGATTTCTTATCTTTTCACAGGTTATACCGTTTCGGACAATTTTTATCGCTTTTCTTTTTCAATTATGTAATTGCCTATGGGATGTAATAGTTTAATTAGGACTTTTATTTTCCGTACTTTCAATTATGTATCTTCCCCAAAGCCATGTAATAGCGTAGGATTTATCTTTCCGCACTTTATATTTCCGCAATTTACTTCCCGCACCCTATAAACTGCTAGTAATTAGGCGTGTATGGCAAGATAAAATTGGACATAGATCACTCATAACTCCAAGATAAAATATCTGAAATCAACACACTCTTTTCACACATGCACCCCCTTAGGGTAATTCTCTCTCGTTGCCTTTACGAATACAAATGGTCAAGTCCCTCGAACGGAGAGGTATTCTGTGGCACCGTTGCTTTCAAAACAAATCATCATAGTCCCTTCGATACAAGGATCATAAGACCCACGATGTCGCCTCCGAATACATGATCTTGACCCTCGATTGTCGCCTACGAAAAATGATGATAGTCCCTTCGAATGTGCTAGGATACTTCCTACAAGTTGATTTATATGACCATATGTCATACCCCAAAATTTTCCCTCCTACTTCTCAAGACATTTCATACACCCATACTCAAGGATTCGTCAAGGGTTGATCAGACAAACCCTCTCCTAAACCATCAACCCAAACTAGGGTTTGGTGAATCTCAGATCAAAATGGACTTCTAACATCTCCAATGGTCTTCATGCCTCCTCATATGCTTCAAATACTCTCCATGTCAAGTTTCAAGCCTCACACGTCAAGATTCAATCAAACATGATTTTTGGTCAACATCCTCATTTTGAAGTTACATTCATCATTTGATCAAGGGTTGATCATGATTCATCAAGTTTGTCAATTTGGACAAAAAGTCAACTCTAAATAATTTCATCTTCATTTGGAAGGTATGGATCAAAACATTACAGGTCCTTTTCAAAGTCAACAAAAAGTCAATATTTTGTTTTGAAGATATATTGAGCATGGAAACTCCAATTGAGATGATACCAAAGAGGTTGGTTAGAGGACTCTTATAGATTTCCAAAAAGTCCAAGAACACTAAAAAATGTGGAAAATTGAGCAAAATACACCATTCACAAGTTGGGCATTTTTGAACAATTGCACAAAAGGAGATATTTGTCAAAATGCAATTTTTTCCAAATGGGCCAATAATTTTATGATCCAAACTTGTTCATAATATTATTTGTGACCTATTGATGCCTTGCCATGATAATTTTCTATTTTATTGATTTATTTTTGAATTTAAAACCATTTAATTCAAAATTAAATTATATAAAATATGAAAATAAGATATTTTTTCAAAAGGAGTGAATTTCTATGAAACTTGAGGTCCAAGATAGCCCATGAAACATACCAAATTCGTGCTAGCTCTCACATTGAAGAGAAAATCAAATTTTTTCCAAAATTTGATTTTATTTGAAAAGAATTTATGGCACATTCATGATCCAATCTTTTTTCCTTCTTTTTGCTCTCCTAATACACTCTATAAATACCAAGCAAGCTGCACATCAAAGGACACGAAACCCTAGCCCCATACACATCCCTTATTTTGCCAAATTTTTTCTCAAATTGTCAAAAATCGTGTTTGAAGTTCCAGCCACTTTCAGCCATCCAAAATCATTCCATTGTGTTCCTAGGGTAAGTTTGAGTAAGTACACATCATTATCAATGATCAAAACAGCCTGAATCGATGCATACATGTTCATACATATTCAAAATTTTCTTGAATTTGCATTTTATTTATCTGCTTGTTTTAATTGATTCTAATGATTTTATTGTGTTCATGAGACTCCATATGGTTGATCTGGGCAATCGTTAGCAAGCTTGAACGTCAGAATCTCAATTTGCCATACTTAGGGTTTTAGAACTGTTAGCTTCGAATCTCTAATTGCAGGACGATTCAGTGAAAACGAAGACCACCATTGGATTCGCAGACCCCGATTTAGGGGTAGCCTTAACCTCAGCCTTCGATTTCCATTATTTTGCAGGTTTGATGATTTTGCTCGCCGGAGAAGACGACCGGAGCTAGGGCTCCGGCGTCGTGGACCAGTTGACTCAAGCGAGGGCGTGCGTGACAAGTCTGCGTTCTCTGATTCGTCCATTCATAAGTGACTGGGCCCGGCTTGCTGACTGTGTTTGAAGTCAAATCCCTTGACACGTATCACTTATATTCAATTGATTCCAGCTTTCCAAACACCAAGTACATCATGGCGCAGTGGTTACGGCATTGGATGGAGGAGATTCTCTCAATGGTCATGAGTTCGAACCACACCAGGACCGGTTCTCTTTTTCTTTTTACAAACTTGACATATTTTCATATTTTTCTTATTTTATTTTCTTTTAATATTTTCATTCATTTTAATTTATCTTTCATAATTTTTATCATGCATTTAAAAATACCAAAAAATATTTATTTTTTGCATACACATCAGAAAAAAATTTATTTAATTTATAAAATTAAAGATATTATTTTTGCATGCATATTTAATTTAATTTCTATTTTATCATTTAAATCACTTTTAATTGATTTTTAATTATTAAATTAACTCCAAAAAATTCCAAAAATTATTTTAGCATATTAATGTTATTTCCAGCATGAAAACATTTTTCTCATTCAAAAATTACTATTTTTACTAACATTTTCCTCTTATTCAATTTCCTCGTATTTCCCGATTTTTCATCTGTTCACAGGTTTATTCTATTTCGGACAATTTTTTATCGTTTTCTTTTCATATTATGTAATTGCCTATGGGATGTAATAGTTTAATTAGGACTTTTATTTTCCGCACTTTTCAATTATGTATCTGCCCCAAAGCCATGTAATAGCGTAGGACATTTATCTTTCCGCACTTTACTTTCCGCAATTTACTTTCCGCATCTTACAAACTGTTAGTAATTAGGCGTGTATGGCAAGATAAAAATTGGACATAGCTCACTCTTAACTCCAAGTTAAAAATACCTGAAATCAACACACTCTTTTCACACATGCACCCCTTAGGGTAATTCTCTCTCGTTGCCTTACGAATTCAAATGGTCAAGACCCTCGAACGTAGAGGTATTCTAGCACCGTTGCCTTCAAAACAAATCATCATAGTCCCATCGATACAAAGATCATAGACCCACGATGTCGCCTATGAATACATGATCTTGACCCTCGATTGTTGCCTACGAAAAATGATGATAGTCCCTTCGAATGTGCTAGGATACTTCCTACAAGTTGCTTTCTATGACCATACGATGTCCCTTCGAATGTCCCGCTTACATCCAACGAATAGGGTTACCTACCAACTAATGGTATGGATAGCACTATTCTAAAGGAAAGTAAAATAACACAAAAACGACCAATTCTGAGTAGGTAATAAGACTTTTAGTTGCTTGCTCTATCAAAATACTTTTCACACCTCACACATTTCTTTCAAAGTTCAAACTCTTTTCAAAATGAAACATTTCCGAACACTTTGTATACATTCCTACATGAATCATTACAAAGTCAAAGCGAAATGCCCATTTCAAAACATTTTTGTCAAACACACAGAAAGCACAAGTTTTAAAGTGATCTAAGAGCAACTAAGAGCCCGTAGATAACTACGGATGGAAAGGGGTGCTAATACCTTCCCTTTTCATAATCTTCTCCCTTACTCAAAATCTAACGAAGGTCTTTTTCTATACTTTTTACCTTCCCTTAATTGGATAAAAGAAAAGTCGGTGGCGACTCTTGCTATCCGCACATTTGCGATACAAAAAACCTACAAAGTTAATTCACCGTGTTACACCATACGATGTCCCTTCGAATGTCCCGCTTACATCCAACAAATAGGGTTACCTACCAACTAATGGTATGGATAACACTATTATAAAGGAAAGTAAAACAACACAAAAACGACCATTCTGAGTAGGTAATAAGACTTTTAGTTGCTTGCTCCATCAAAATACTTTTCGCACCACACACTTTTGTCAAAATTCAAACTCTTTTCAAAACAAAACATTTCCGAACACTTTGTATACATTCCTACATGAATCATTACAAAGTCAAAGCGAAATGCCTTTTCAAAACATTTTTGTCAAACACACAGAAAGCACAATTTTAAAGTGATCTAAAGAGCAACTAAGAGCCCGTAGATAACTACGGATGGAAAGGGGTGCTAATACCTTCCCTTTTCATAACCTTCTCCTTACTCGTAATCTAACGAAGGTCTTTTTCTACTTTTACCTTCCCTTAATTGGATAAAAGAAAAGTCGGTGGCGACTCTTGCTATCCGCATATTTGCGATACAAAAATCTCAAAGTCAGTTCACCGTATTACAGAACTGGCGACTTTGCTGGGGATTTACCCTAAAGAGAGAATGCCTTAAGGATTTCTAGGTCACCTTTATTGCTTTCTGTTTGATTTGCTTGCTTTATCTTTAAGGGTTGCTTGGGTATTATATTTGTGGGGGATCCTACACCCGGATCCGGGTTTCCTTTTAGGTAAGTAGCAATAAATCATCGCGACCGTTAGACGTATATCGAAACGATCAACATGATGGCTACATTTGTGTGACACTTTGGATGTCCTGATACTCTTCATTTCCAAGTTGAGGATAGTATTTGGCTTCTGCGTGGTGTCATCAAGCACTAACTAAACTTTTAGAACCTTAATTGACCCATCTTGGCCATTAGAAGGTAGTGAGATGGCCGGCTTTGGTGCAGACTAAGGTTGGTTGATACTCGATGCTATGCTCATTGAGATCAGACTTTTGGGATATTTTCGGTCGACCACTTGGTAGTCGTATTGAAATAAACACCTACAAGAAAGATCAATGATGTGAGATTCCTAGAACCCGGTTACTATTATAGGACAGGATGAACCAACTCAAACTTTTGGTGGGGTAATCACCTATGCCTCTTGCAAGCCTTAAACCTAGGCTCATTGTGTGAATTGTTTGTGTGTGCTAAACATGACATCATGACATCATCGCATTGCATATCATTTCTAACTATTTCAAGGACCTAGGGATTTATCTTTGCTTTGTTTTGTAGGGATTATGGCTTCTAGAAAGACTATCCAAATCAGCTTCATGGGTATACCTTCTCAGCTCAAAGAATTGGTTTCAGAAATTCCCGACCATGCCCAGTTTGTCAAAAGACATGGTTATCTACTTGACTTGGTTATCTCCGGTTTTGAAGAAGATATGATGCATGTCCTATTTCAGTTCTTCGATCTGAAACACCATTGCTTTACATTCCCAGATTATCAGTTAGTTCCTACCTTGGAAGAGTTCTCTAAGCTACTTGGGATACCTATTCTTGACCAAATGCCATTCACCGGTTTAGGAAAGGTTCCTAGGTATGAAGACATTGCATCAGCCTTACATCTTAAGCGCTCAGACATTGAAGCCAATTGGGAAACTAGAAGCGGAGTTAAGGGTTTACTTGCTAAGTTCCTAATCAAGAAAGCCCGAGAATTCCTCAAAACTATGAGTTTCCATGCATTCGAAGACATTGTGGCCCTGATAATCTATGGTTTGGTTCTATTCCCTAACTCAGATCAATTCATAGATGTCAACGCCATCAAATTGTTTCTTACTCGCAATCCTGTGCCTACCTTACTTGGAGATATTCTACATTCTCTCCACACTCGTACTATTAAGAGACAAGGAACTCTCATGTGTTGTATACCGTTACTTTCCAGGTGGTTTATTTCGCACCTTCCTTCATCAGTTTTGAAGAACGAGCAAAGGTTGAAGTGGTCTCAAAGGCTAATGTCACTCTCTCATTCAGATATCCGTTGGAGTCTTTTCTCTCAAAAGGATTTCACTTTCATTTAGCGTTGTGGAGAATTCCCTAATGTACCACTCCTTGGTATAAGGGGAGGTATTACTTACAATCCTTCTCTAGCTCTACGTCAGTTTGGTTTTGCTCGAAGAGATGGTCCACATGATATGCTTCTCCAAGATACTGTGTTCGACTACAACCACGATCTCCAGAATTACCAACGAAGGTTCATACACGCTTGGGGCATGGTAAAGAAGACTGATACCAAGACTTTGGGGCACCAAAACTCCATTCCTTGGGAACCTTACCTCAAATGGGTGAGAGCTCGAGCTCAAAATCTCATGATGCCATTCACGCCTGTCCTACAAGTAATTATGGAACCTGTTGCTATAGGTGACGTACCCTATACTGTTCTCCATCCTGACATGCCTACTGATTTTGAAGACTTGAAGAGATCCTGGATTCAGCTTAAAGAAGAGAGGGATACATTTGAAGCTCAGTGTTACGCAAGCGAGAAGAAAGTGTTAGAGTTGACAAAGCTACTTCACGAGGAGCGAAACATCAATGCTTACTTCAACACAAAGAGGAAGCGTCCATGGGAGACTTAGAGCTTTAGGATTTTTTATATGTTTTTTTTATATTTTATTTGTTTCATCTTTTGTACTTAAAAAGAAAAAGAATAAAAAAGAGAACTAATAAATGTTTGTTCGTGCTTGTTTAACAAATTTAAATCTCTAAGGTCCTTGAAAACATTGCATTGTATTTGCATAAACATCGCATATCATAGCGTAGCATTGCATCACAGGTACATTGAAGATTGGTTTTCTCATTCTCTCGCTATTTATTTTAGCAGAAATGGCTCTTGAATAGTCTGTCAAAGATCTCCAGGCTCATAATGCTCAGTTTCAGCAAATGTTCACTAGCTTGGTCCAAGGCCAAAAAGATCTGAAGAAACTCATCAACAGAAAGAAGAAGGTCGTCGATCTTCTCAACATGGGAAGGCGCTACAAAGGTGGTCCTAAAGTGGTCAGTCGGATAGAGCTCTCAGAAGGAAGTGTCAAGAATGAGGGGAGTGTCAAGGGTAATGAAGATGACCAGCGTGAGCCTGAGAAAGAGAGAGAGGATCGCTCTGACTATAGCCAGTACTCTGATGAAGGTGACAAGTACAAGCAACTTGAAGACCGTCTGAATGCTGTGGAAAACCTGAAGATGTCAGGGCTGAATTTTGATGATCTGAGTCTCGTCCCTGGTGTGGTGATTCCTCCCAAGTTCAAAGTTCCCACTTTTTCCAAGTATGATGGCATTTCTTATCTGAAGCTGCATTTGAAGTCCTATGTTCAGAAGATCAACCCCCACACTAATGACAGAAAGTTGTGGATGCATTATTTTCAAGAGAGTTTGTCTAGAACTCAGTGGGAGTGGTATTATCAGCTAGAGAATGACCGTATCCGTACTTGGAGTGACTTAGCAGATGCTTTCTACAGACAGTATGAGTACAATGCGGAATTGACACCCACTCGCATGCAACTACAGAGCATGTCTATGGGTCGTGATGAGAAGTTCAAGGAGTATGCTCAGAAATGGAGAGATCTAGCAGGCAGAGTTCAGCCACCCTTGTCCAATAGGGAGTTGGTTGACATGTTTATGGGAACACTGACAGGCCCATTCTTCAATCATCTAATTGGAAACTCTTCAGCCGGATTCACCGAGCTGATATTGACAAGAGAGCGTATCGAAGCTGGTATCAAGAGCGGAAAGATTCATGTAGAGACATCTTCAAATGCTGCGAAGAGATCTTTTGGTGGTAAGAAAGAAGCCAATGCTGTGTATGGTCAGAAAAGCCGAGCCAAGACCGACCGCGCTCAATCTGTGGGGGCAGTTGTGATCTCTAACCCTACATCAGCACAACCTCAGCGAGACAACGCGCGTAACCAGAACGCGCCACGAAGACAGTTTACGAAGATCAACATGCCATTGTCGCAAGCCTTGCAACACATGTTGAAAGCAGAGCTGATATCTGTGAAGGATCCTCCTCAGAGTGTCAACACTTCCTCTCCGAGATACAATCCTAATGCTAAGTGTGCTTACCACTCCAACAGCCCAGGGCACGACACTGACAAATGTTGGGCTCTGAAGAACAAGATTCAAGATATGATTGAAGCTAAGAAGATTGAGTTTGATCCTCCTGTTGAGACTCCAAATGTGATCAACGCGCCTATGCCTAACCATGACAAGAGTTCCAATGCTGTTGGGGAGGATACTTATGTATTCAACATAGTTGACTTGACCATTCCTCTGATGACTGTTAAGAAGAATTTGCTGCAAGCCGGTGTTAATCCAGGATGCCCAAGAGAATTGCCGTTGGTGCCCATCTGCACTTGATGGTTGTGCTTGGTTGAGAAGACGTGTTCCGTGCATAATGGATAACCGTGAGATACTATTCCTGAAACCACCTGTGGAGAGTCTGTGTGAAGACATGTCTAAGAAACTGAAGATCGAAGATGTGAATGGGGCTGTACCATCTGCATGGGATACCTTGGGGCAGCCAAGTGGAAAGTTTGATTACATGGTGAAGTACACTGTTCCAGAAAGCTACCAGATTCCTATTGAAGATGTTAAGGCGAACGGATGGGGAGACGCTTTCCTAGAAGACTATGCTGATGTTAACACTATAAGAATTTCCTCTGCTGATTCTGTGCCTAGAGTGGCACCTCTCATCATTACTTCTCCAAGGCCAGTTCCATATTCCTCTAAGAAGGCTATTCCTTGGAATTATGGAGCTGATGTTTACTATCACGGCGTCAAGCAAGACCCTCTGACCTTTGAAGATCTTACAGTTGAAGCTACCATTCCTGACATTGACAACATTACCGGATCAAGTAAGGTGACCAGAACTGGATGGGTTTTCTCTCCAGATATCTCTCCTCCAAAAGACATCATGCGACACCAAGATTCCAAATTTCAACCCATTCCCAAGCTAGAGGAAAGAACCAAGAATTCATCCCCACCGTAGTACCAAAGGAAGTTGCTGAAGACACCTCCAAACAAGAAATGGAGGAAATTCTGAAGATTATCAAGAAGAGTGACTACAATATTGTGGAACAGTTGGAACAGACTCCGTCCAAGATCTCCATGCTTGCTCTACTCTTGTGCTCTGAGGCTCATGCTAACGCCTTGGTGAAGTTTCTGAAGAATGCTCACGTACCGCAAGACACTACTACCGATCAATTTGAAGTTTGTATTGCTAGCCGGCCGCCAACAACGGCCGGGCTTCGATCTCGATTTGACTCCTCGAAAGAAACACAACAAAGCCTTGCACATCTCTGTTGAATGCAAGGGCATTACATTATCTCATGTTTTGGTGGATACTGGTTCTGCTCTGAACATCCTACCAAAAACTGCTTTTGATCGACTTGATGTTGAAGGACTGGTTTTGAAACCCAGTGACATAATTGTGAGAGCTTTCGATGGTTTAAGCGAACAGATTGGAGAGCTCATTCTCTGTTAAAGTCGGTTCCCGACTTTTGACTCCACTTTCTTTGTCATGGACATCCGTCCACTTACTTGCCTACTTGGACGCCCTTGGATACATGGTGCGGTATTACCTCTACCGCATGAAGTACCGGTGAAAGGAAGGTTGTTACGATATGTGGTGAAGAAGAATATATGGTCATCTACAATCATTCCGATACCTCGAGGTGGAGGGTGAATTCTGAGACTCCTGTCAAGCTTTTGAAACAATACCCGAGTCATGCTGTTGACTCTCCGCACTCCCCGTTTACAAGTTCCGCCTAGGATAGCATCATTGAAGGATCAAGCTATTGAAGAAGGAGGTAGTACTATTTGGGGTCGCTCCGATCTTCCTTTCAACCGACAAGATGGTTTAGGCTTCACCATCAAGGGTCAGCAGATGATACGCCGCGAACGTGCCGGCCAACTTCCTTTCCGCATCAGCCAGAGTGGAATCCATGCTATAGAAGACGACGACTACGACTTCGACATCAGCAAGTGGATCTTCCCAACTCCCGACAACAGACTCAACAATTGGAAGACTGAAGACGTCATACCAATCTCCTTTAGACAGGAGTAATTGCTCTTGTTTTTGTTTTGCTTTTCGTATTTTCTATGTTTTGAACAATAAACTCTAAAGCCTAGTGCCTTGCCCGGGGCATCATGGCTCGTTTGTGAGGGTTATTATCTGTCATTTGCATATTTTCATTCAATAAAATCGTTGGAATTTTGCATTCAATTGTTTGTTTTCTTTTACTTTATCACCCCTTCAAAAAGCTATGTGTCTCTTACACACACGCACGTGATACACTGCAGAATCACTCCGAATCTCGTTGATAACAGCTATGCTATTGCTAAATATGACTTCGATAATCCGATCTACCAAGCCGAAGGCGAAGGTGATTGTGAAGTTCCGGAAATTGTCGATTGCTACAACGAAAGCGAGTTATACAGCCACACGAAGAGCTAGTTGAGGTTGTGAATTTGGGTACCGATGAAGACAGAAAAGAGATCAAGATAGGAGCGGGTCTTGAGAACAGTGTTAAAGAAAGGTTGATTCAGATGCTACGAGACTATATTGAGGTTTTTTCTTGGTCATACAAAGACATGCCAGGTTTGGACATTGATATTGTGGTACACCGATTACCAACAAAAGAAGGTTTTCTCCCCGTGAAACAGAAGGTTCGTCGCATGCGTCCTGAGATGTCAGAGAAAATCAAAGCCGAAGTTATGAAACAGTTCAACGCCGGTTTCTTAGCTGTTACTTCCTATCCGCAGTGGATTGCTAATGTGGTACCTGTGCCCAAGAAGGATGGCAAGGTATGAATGTGTGTGGATTACAGAGATCTGAACAAAGCGAGTCCGAAAGACGATTTTCCACTTCCTCACATTGATGTCCTGGTTGACAACACCATTTAGCATAAGGTTTTCTCCTTCATGGATGGTTTCTCCGGTTACAATCAGATTAAAATGGCTCCCGAAGACATGGAGAAGACTACTTTCGTTACATAATGGGGCACTTTCTGCTACAAGGTTATGCCGTTCGGACTGAAGAACGCAGGTGCCACTTATCAGCGTGCTATGGTGACATTGTTTGATGACATGATTCATCACGAGATAGAGGTCTACGTCGATGACATGATAGCTCGATCACGATCAAGAAGACCATCTTGATCATTTGCGTAAACTTGATAGGTTGAAGAAGTACAAACTAAGACTTAATCCTAACAAGTGCACCTTTGGATTCAGATCCGGTAAACTCTTAGGATTTGTTGTCAGTGGTAAAGGTATTGAAGTTGATCCAGCCAAGGTTAAAGCTATTCAAGAAATGCGAGCTCCCTGAGAAGGAAGTCGAGGTTTCTTGGGCGATTGAATTACATTGCCAGATTCATTGCACATTTAACTGCTACTTGTGAGCCAATCTTTAAGTTACTGAAGAAAGATCAAGTGGTGAAATGGAATGACGATTGCCAGATCACTTTTGACAAAATCAAGGAGTACCTACAGAATCCTCCTATCCTGATGCCGTCCGCCAAAGTAAGACCTCTTATCATGTACTTGACAGTGCTAGAGAACTCAATGGGGTGTGTGTTGGGGCAACATGACGAGTCTGGTCGAAAAGAGTACGCAATATACTACCTTAGCAAAAAGTTTACCGATCGTGAAACCAGATACTCACACCGAGAAAACTTACAACGCTTTGGCGGTGCACGACTAAGACAAGATATGTTGACTCACACTACCTTGTTGATTTCCAAGATGGATCCGATAAACTACATATTTGAGAAACCACTCTCTCAAGAATAGCAAGATGGCAAATGATCTTGACCGAATACGACATCCAAGACACTTCTCGAAAGCGATCAAAGGAAGTAGTAGCCAATCATTTGGCTCATCGTCGTAGATGACTATCGCCTATGCGCTTCAATTTCCGATGAAGATGTTTTACTAGTCACTGATTGTGAAGAACCAGGACCAGACGAAGGACCTGAACAAGGATCCCGATGGACCATGGTCTTCAATGGAGCCTCAAACACACTTGGCAATGGCATTGGCGCCATCATTACATCCCCTGTAGGGGGACACACTCCATTCACCGCCAGATTATGTTTCAATTGTACCAACAACATGGCCGAATTCGAAGCGTGCATCATGGGTATTAGAGCTGCTATTGACTTAAGAATCAAGTTCTTACAAGTGTATGGAGACTCAGCTTTGGTGATCAGTCAAATTAAGGGCGAGTAGGATACGAAGCATCCAAATCTCATTCCATATCGAGAGCATGTTTTGAGTTTGATCCCCTACTTCGAAGAGATCACTTTCAATCACATTCCACGAGAAGAGAATCAATTGGCAGACGCATTAGCTACTATGTCATCTTTGTTCAAGGTCAGATGGGACAACGAGGCTCCCTAGATCATCATTGAGAAGTTTGACGAACCAACATATTGTTATGAGCTTGACACAGAAGAGAAACCTTGGTACTATGACGTGAAGAGGTATCTTGAAACTCAGGAATATCCCGCAGGGGCATCTGTCAATGATAAGAAATCTTGAGAAGATTTGCATCCAAATTCTTCCTCAAAGAATGGCATCCTATACAAGCGCAACGACTTGTGCTTACTTCAATGTAGACCGAAAACGGAATGAATCATGGAAGAATTACAAGGCATTTGGTACTCACTCCAAGGACATACGATGGCAAAGAAGATTCGAGAACAGTTACTATTGGTCCACCATGGAAGCCGATTGTCACCGTTATGCTCGATCTTGTCACAAATGCCGTTATGCGAGACAAAGTGCACATACCTCCAACCTCGAATGTTCTAACTCCTTGGCCTTTTGCAATGTGGGGCATTGACATGATTGGAGAAATCAAGCCCACTGCTTCCAACTGACATCGTTTCATCCTTGTAGCAATTGATTACTTCACCAAGTGGGTAGAAGCAGCCTCGTTCGCATCTGTTACCAAGAATGTTGTGGCTCGATTCATCAAACATAATCTTATCTGTCGGTATGGTACTCCCGAAAGGATCATCACAGATAATGGTTCCAATCTCAACAACAAGATGATCACCGAACTCTGCACGCAGTTCAAGATCAAGCATCACAACTCTTCTTCGTATCGGCCTAAGATGAATGGCGCAGTGGAAGCCGCCAACAAAAATATCAAGAAGATTATAAAGAAGATGACACTGAGTTACAAAGATTGGCATGAGATGTTGCCATTTTCTCTTCATGGTTATCGCACTACAGTACAGACATCAACAGGGGCAACCCCTTCTCTCTTGTGTACGGTATGGAAGCAGTCCTACCCATCGAGGTTCAGATTCCCTCAACTAGAGTCCTCCAGGACGCAGAATTAGGCGAAGACGATTGGGTCCAAACCCGCCTTTATCATATTAACTTGATTGATGAGAAACGACTCGCATCCATCTGCCATGGACAGATCTATCAGAAGCGAATGATCAGAGCATTTAATAAGAAGGTCAAGCACCGAGTCTACCAAGTCGGTGATCTAGTAGTCAAGCGCATCATTCTTCCACAAGGTGATCCTGGCAAATGGACTCCCACCACGAGGGACCATTTGTAGTCAAGACAAGATTTTTCGGAGCTATGATACTTAGCACCATGGATGGTGAAGACTTCCCACACCCGTGAATGCGATATAGTCAAAAAATACTACGATAAAGAGACCCGCTAGGTCGATCGACCTAGGCAAAATAAGGGCATCCTGGCGAACCAAAAGGGCAAAAGTTAAGGATATATATACAAAACATGTACACCCGCAAGTCGAAAACCCGAAAAGGCGGTTGGGCAAAAAGGGTATCCCGATCGAAAACCGAAAGGCGGTCTAGGCAAAAGTTAGATTTAAGCGCACGACTATGTCTCGCCCGGATCACTTTCTTCCGACTACTATCAGCATTCAAGATTCAAATGACGAAAATCAATTCACTCACTTTCTACTGACAGCAAGGAGATGAGATGGTTGAAATATATGAGTACTAGCATAGTTGGAACTTAACGAGATTGTTTCCGCATAGCTTTTTACTTTTCTTGTATACAGACTACTTGGCCATACCCCACCTTTCAAATAAATACAAGTTTTCTTTCTCTTTACAATCATCACTGTTGTTGTTTGCATAAAGTCCAACGTTTTGCTTTGAATAATTATATGCATTTGACAATAAAAATCTAGTCACAAATATGTGAAAAGTAAACATAACAAAGTAATTGCTACAGGCTCCAGGAATTGAGATAACGACGAAAGTCACCAATGCATTCCCCCGCAGAGCATGATCCCCACAGAGGTGTCACTCACAATAAACCTTCCCCAGAGGAGTCTACATTGGTCCCCGAGTAGTGATTCCACTCAACTAAATCATGTTACATCAGTTCCCAAGCAGTAGCGCTTCATCCCCATCCGAGGTATTTATCCCCAGCAAAATATCTCTCAGCAATCATCATTTCCCTGGCAGCAGCAGTATCCAGACCTGAAACTTGGTCAGATAGTGCATCGGAGGAAACCTACACCTTTTATTCCTCAGCCAGAGATGTCAACTGGCTCCAGATTCTTCTAACCCGGTCTCCCAGCAACTATCAAATACTCTTCAGCAAGATCTACACGCAAGATCCCCAATAGAGTACCTCCTAGACTCTCCCCAGCAGGGTCTATGCACAGGATCCTCAACAGCGCATCTCTCGATCTCTTACATCCCCAACAATATCTAGGCCCAAGACTTGGTCAGATAGTGCATCAGAGGAATCAAAGTTATCTTTCTTCTCAGGGTCTCCATCCGTTCCATCCCCAAACAGAAGTAAGAAGTCCTCAGGCAGAGCATCCACATCTTCTTCAAGATGGATATGTTTTGAAATACCACGATATCTATCATTCATGCATTACTCATAAAAGTCATAATTTATGCATATGTCATTCATAAACATCATCATGCATCATACTTTGCATAAGACTAACAATATTCTGTCAAAAGTTTCTCTTGTTTTTTCCAAAGCAGGTGAAAATCACTTCTGAAACGACAGGTCCAGGATTAATGCCCGAAACCAGACGGGAGAACTATCTGAACGACCACCCTAGTTGTCCTCCGACAACTGGTCCATGATTAATGCCCGAAGCCAGACGAGAAAACTATCTGAACGACCACCCTAGTTGTCCTCCGACAACTGGTCCAGGATTAATGCCCGAAGCTAGACGGGAAAACTATCTGAACGACCGCCCTGGTTGTCCTCCGACAACAGATCCAGGATTAATACCCAAAGCCAGACGAGAAAACTATCTATACAATCACAAGTTATCCTCCGATAACAGGCATTGGATCAATACCCGAAGCACAACAGGGAAGCTGTCCATATTTTGCCAACTACTATCCCCTCAGAGTAATTAGCACGAAAGATGTATTCTGACCCTCTCTTATTATCAACAGCAACCACAGAGTCTAGCGTACGACTCAGTTGCCTTGGATGGCATCTTAAGCCCATCTCCGACTACTTGTCAATATTTCTCCACTTTCAGAATGCTGCATATTTGGTTAAAAACCAATACAAACCAATAACTTCATTCAAAGATGAGCACGAAGTCTAACGTACGACTCCCTCCGGATGGCATCTTAAGCCCATCTCCATGCTCCTTCCACTCCCGGAAACGTCTACAGAGCCTAACGTACGGCTCACTCCTCCGCACCGATCTTTCCAGATGGCATCTTAAGCCCATCCCCCTCAGTTCTCCTATCAACAATCTCGAGTCTAGCATATGACTCATTCCCCAGCGAAGTCTCCAACTTCTCCAGATGGAATCTATAAGCCCATTCCCGCATTATCAGCCAACAGCGAGTGCAAATTTTCAGGTGTACTCGACTGTTCAATAATCTTCTACCTCCAGGTCACGAAAGGCAAACACGCCAATCTAACCCTTCCAGTACAAGAAGATTGAACAGGGGAAGCTGTCATACCCCAAAATTTTCCCTCCTACTTCTCAAGACATTTCATACACCCATACTCAAGGATTCCTCAAGGGTTGATCAGACAAACCCTCTCCTAGACCATCAACCCAAACTAGGGTTTGGTGATTCTCAGATCAAAATGGACTTCTAACATCTCCAATGGTCTTCATGCCTCCTCATATGCTTCAAATATTCTCCATGTCAAGTTTCAAGCCTCACAAGTCAAGATTCCTCAAACAATTGCTCAGATGGTTGAAAATCAATTGTATTGGACAAAAAGTCAACTGTGGTCAACATACAGTCAAACTTCATGATTTTTGGTCAACATCCTCATTTTGAAGTTACATTCATCATTTGATCAAGGGTTGATCATGATTCACCAAGAAAACTCAAGATTTTCTCAAAAGTCAAACTTTCTAAATTAGGGTTTCTCAGTGAAAAGTCAACTAAACTTTGACTGAGCATAACTTCTTCATACTTTCTCAGAAATTTTTCCACCACCTCTTGTTTTGAAGGAAATTGAATTCTCTACAACTTCATGTCTCACTAGAATGTTCAAAAAATGCTTCATTTGGAAGGTATGGATCAAAACATTACAGGTCCTTTTCAAAGTCAACAAAAAGTCAACATTTTGTTTTGAAGATATATTGAGCATGGAAACTACAATTGAGATGAAACCAAAGAGGTTGGTTAGAGGACTCTTATAGCTTTCCAAAAAGTCCAAGAACACTAAAAAATGTGGAAAATTGAGAAAAATACACCATTCACAACTTGGGCATTTTTGAACAATTGCACAAAAGGAGATATTTGTCAAAATGCAATTTTTTCCAAATGGGCCAATAATTTTATGATCCAAACTTGTTCATAATATTATTTGTGACCTATTGATGCCTTGCCATGATAATTTTCTATTTTATTGATTTATTTTTGAATTTAAAACCATTTAATTCAAAATTAAATTATATAAAATATGAAAATAAGATATTTTTTCAAAAGGAGTGAATTTCTATCAAACTTGAGGTCCAAGATAGCCCATGAAACATACCAAATTCGTGCTAGCTCTCATATTGAAGAGAAAATCAATTTTTTCCAAAATTTGATTTTATTTGAAAAGAATTTATGGCACGTTCATGATCCAATCTTTTTTCCTTCTTTTTGCTCTGCTAATACACTCTATAAATACCAAGCAAGCTGCACATCAAAGGACACGAAACCCTAGCCCCATACACAACCCTTATTTTGCCAACTTTTTTTCTCAAATTGTCAAAATCGTGTTTGAAGTTCCACCACTTTCACCATCCAAAATCATTCCATTATGTTCCTAGGGTAAGTTTGAAAGTACACATCATTATCAATGATCAAACAAATGAATCGATGCATACATGTTCATACATATTCAAAATTTTCTTGAATTTGCATTTTATTTATCTCGCTTGTTTTAATTGATTCTAATGATTTTATTGTGTTCATGAGACTCCATATGGTTGATCCGGGCAATCGTTAGCAAGCTTGAACGCCGTAATCTCAATTTGCCATACTTAGGTTCTTAGAACTAGCTTCAATCTCTAATTGCGTGGATTTATCTGGAAAACGAAGACCACTATTGGATTCGCAGACCCGATTTAGGGGGTAGTTTAACCTCACCTTCGATTTCCATTATTTTGCAGTTTGATGATTTTGTCGCCGGAGAAGACGAGCTAGGGCTCCGCCGTCAGGACCGCTTGACTCAGCGAGGCGCGTGGCAAGTCTCGCTCTCTCGATTCATTCATAAGTGATCGGGCCTTGGCGATCGTGGTTGAAGTCAAACCTCGACACGTATCACTTATATTCAATTGATTCCACCTTTCCAAACACCAAGTACATCATGCAGTTGGTTAAGGCATTGGATGGAGGAGACTCTCAATGGTCATGAGTTCGAACCACACCAGGACCGGTTCTCTTTTTCTTTTTACAAACTTGACATATTTTCATATTTTTCTTATTTTATTTTCTTTTAATATTTTCATTCATTTTAATTTATCTTTCATAATTTTTATCATGCATTTAAAAATACCAAAAAATATTTATTTTTTGCATACACATCAGAAAAATGTTTATTTAATTTATAAAATTAAAGATATTATTTTTGCATGCATATTTAATTTAATTTCTATTTTATCATTTAAATCACTTTTAATTGATTTTTAATTATTAAATTAACTCCAAAAAATCCCAAAAAATTATTTTAGCATATTAATGTTATTTCCAGCATGAAAACATTTTTCTCATTCAAAAATTACTAATTTTACTAACATTTTCCTCTTATTCAATTTCCTCATATTTCCCAATTTTTCATCTGTTCACAGGTTTATTCCGTTTCGGACAATTTTTTATCGTTTTCTTTTCTTATTATGTAATTGCCTATGGGATGTAATAGTTTAATTAGGACTTTTATTTTCCGCACTTTTCAATTATGTATCTGCCCCAAAGCCATGTAATAGCGTAGGACATTTATCTTTCCGCACTTTACTTTCCGCAATTTACTTTCCGCATCTTACAAACTGTTAGTAATTAGGCGTGTATGGCAAGATAAAAATTGGACATAGCTCACTCTTAACTCCAAGATAAAATACTGAATCAACACACTCTTTCACACATGCACCCTTTAGGGTAATTCTCTCTCGTTGCCTTACGAATTCAAATGGTTAAGTCCCTCGAACGTAGAGGTATTCTAGCACCGTTGCCTTCAAAACAAATCATCATAGTCCCATCGATACAAAGATCATAGACCCACGATGTCGCCTACGAATGTCCCACTTACATCCAACGAATAGGGTTACCTACCAACTAATGGTATGAATAGCACTATTCTAAAGGAAAGTAAAATAACACGAAAACGACCAATTCTGAGTAGGTAATAAGACTTTTAGTTGCTTGCTCCATCAAAATACTTTTCACACCTCACACTTTTCTTTCAAAGTTCATACTCTTTTCAAAACGAAACATTTCCGAACACTTTGTATACATTCCTACATGAATCATTACAAAGTCAAAGCGAAATGCCCATTTCAAAACATTTTTGTCAAACACACAGAAAGCACAAGTTTTAAAGTGATCTAAAGAGCAACTAAGAGCCCGTAGATAACTACGGATGGAAAGGGGTGCTAATACCTTCCCTTTTCATAACCTTCTCCCTTACTCAGAATCTAACGAAGGTCTTTTTCTGTAATTTTTACCTTCCCTTAATTGGATAAAAGAAAAGTCGATGGCGACTCTTGCTATCCGCACATTTGCGATACAAAAATCTCAAAGTCAGTTCACCGTATTACAGAACTGGCGACTTTGCTGGGGATTTACCCTAAAGAGAGAATGCCTTAAGGATTTCTAGATCACCTTTATTGCTTTCTGTTTGATTTGCTTGCTTTATCTTTAAGGGTTGCTTGGGTATTATATTTGTGGGGATCCTACACCGATTCGGGCCTTTTAGGTAAGTAGCATAAATCATCGCGACCTAGACGATATCGAAATGGTCAACATGATGGCTACGTTAGTGTGACACTTTGATGTCCCGATACTCTTCATTTCCAAGTTGAGGATAGTATTTGGCTTCGTGGTGTCATCAAGCACTAACTAAACTTTTAGAACCTTAATTGACCCATCTTGGCCATTAGAAGGTAGAGATGGCCTTTGGTGCATAAGGTTGGTTGATACCGATGCTATGCTCATTGAGATCGACTTTGGGATATTTTCGTCGACCACTTGGTAGTCGTATTGAAATAAACGCCTACGAAAGATCAATGATGTGAGATTCCTAGAACCCTTACTATTATAGACAGATGAACCAACTCAAACTTTTGGTGGGTAATCACCTATGCCTCTGCAAGCCTTAAACCTAGGCTCATTGTGTGAATTGTTTGTGTGTGCTAAACATGACATCATGACATCATCGCATTGCATATCATTTCTAACTATTTCAAGGACCTAGGATTTATCTTTGCTGCTTTTGTAGGGATTATGGCTTCTAGAAAGACTATCCGAATCAACTTCATGGGTATACCTTCTCACCTCAAAGAACTGGTTTCAGAAATTCCCGACCATGCCCAGTTTGTCAAAAGACATGGTTATCTACTTGACTTGGTTATCTCCAGTTTTGAAGAAGATATGATGCATGTCCTATTTTTCTTCGATCCAAACACCATTGCTTTACATTCCAGATTATCGCTAGTTCCTACCTTGGAAGAGTTCTCTAAGCTACTTGGGATACCTATTCTTGACCAAATGCCATTCACCGGTTTAGGAAAGGTTCCTAGGTATGAAGACATTGCATCAGCCTTACATCTTAAGCGCTCAGACATTGAAGCCAATTGGGAAACTAGAAGCGGAGTTAAGGGTTTACTTGCTAAGTTCCTAATCAAGAAAGCCCGAGAATTCCTCAAAACTATGAGTTTCCATGCATTCGAAGACATTGTGGCCCTGATAATCTATGGTTTGGTTCTATTCCCTAACTCAGATCAATTCATAGATGTCAACGCCATCAAATTGTTTCTTACTCGCAATCCTGTGCCTACCTTACTTGGAGATATTCTACATTCTCTCCACACTCGTACTATTAAGAGACAAGGAACTCTCATGTGTTGTATACCGTTACTTTCCAGGTGGTTTATTTCGCACCTTCCTTCATCAGTTTTGAAGAACGAGCAAAGGTTGAAGTGGTCTCAAAGGCTAATGTCACTCTCTCATTCAGATATCCGTTGGAGTCTTTTCTCTCAAAAGGATTTCACTTTCATTTAGCGTTGTGGAGAATTCCCTAATGTACCACTCCTTGGTATAAGGGGAGGTATTACTTACAATCCTTCTCTAGCTCTACGTCAGTTTGGTTTTGCTCGAAGAGATGGTCCACATGATATGCTTCTCCAAGATACTGTGTTCGACTACAACCACGATCTCCAGAATTACCAACGAAGGTTCATACACGCTTGGGGCATGGTAAAGAAGACTGATACCAAGACTTTGGGGCACCAAAACTCCATTCCTTGGGAACCTTACCTCAAATGGGTGAGAGCTCGAGCTCAAAATCTCATGATGCCATTCACGCCTGTCCTACAAGTAATTATGGAACCTGTTGCTATAGGTGACGTACCCTATACTGTTCTCCATCCTGACATGCCTACTGATTTTGAAGACTTGAAGAGATCCTGGATTCAGCTTAAAGAAGAGAGGGATACATTTGAAGCTCAGTGTTACGCAAGCGAGAAGAAAGTGTTAGAGTTGACAAAGCTACTTCACGAGGAGCGAAACATCAATGCTTACTTCAACACAAAGAGGAAGCGTCCATGGGAGACTTAGAGCTTTAGGATTTTTTATATGTTTTTTTTATATTTTATTTGTTTCATCTTTTGTACTTAAAAAGAAAAAGAATAAAAAAGAGAACTAATAAATGTTTGTTCGTGCTTGTTTAACAAATTTAAATCTCTAAGGTCCTTAAAAACATTGCATTGCATTTGCATAAACATCGCATATCATGGCATAACATCTCATAACAGGTACATTGAAGATTGGTTTTCTCATTTTCTCGCTATTTATTTTAGCAGAAATGGCTCTTGAACAGACTGTCAAAGATCTTCAGGCTCAGAATGCTCAGTTCCAACAGATGTTCACTAGCTTGGTCCAAGGCCAAGAAGATCTGAAGAAACTCATCAACAGAAAGAAGAAGGTTGTTGGTGTTCTCAACATGGGCAAGACGTTACAAAGGTGGTCCTAAAGTGGTCAGTCGCATAAAGCTCTCTGAAGGAAGTATCAAGAATGAGGGGAGTGTCAAGGGTGATGATGAAGGCAGCCAGCGTGAGTCTGAGAAGGAGAGGGAAGATCGCTATGATCATGACCAGTACTCTAATGAAGATGACAAGGACAAGCAACTTGAAGACCATTCGAATGCTGTGGAAAACCTGAAGATGTCCGGGCTGAATTTTGATGATCTGAGTCTTGTCCCTGGTGTGGTGATTCCTCCCAAATTCAAAGTTCCTACCTTTGCCAAGTATGATGGCATTTCTTGTCCGAAGCTGCACTTGAAGTCCTATGTCCAGAAGATTAACCCCCACACTGATGACAGAAAGTTGTGGATGCATTATTTCCAAGAGAGTTTGTCCGGAACTCAATTGGAGTGGTATTATCATCTAGAGAATGACCGTATCCGTTCTTGGAGTGACTTAGCAGATGCTTTCTATAGGAAGTATGAGTACAATGCTGAATTGACACCCACTCGCATGCAACTACAGAGCATGTCTATGGGTCGTGATGAGAAGTTCAAGGAGTATGCTCAGAAATGGAGAGATCTAGCAGGCAGAGTTCAGCCACCCTTGTCCAATAGGGAGTTGGTTGACATGTTTATGGGAACACTGACAGGCCCATTCTTCAATCATCTAATTGGAAACTCTTCAGCCGGATTCACCGAGCTGATATTGACAAGAGAGCGATCGTCGGTATCAAGAGCGGAAAGATTCATGTAGACATCTTCAAATGTCAAAGAGATCTTTTGGTGGTAAGAAAGAAGCCAATGTGTATGGTCGAAAAGCCGAGCCAAGACCGACCGCTCAATCTGTGGGCATTGATCTCTAACCCTACATCAAGACAACCTCAAGACAACGCCAGAACGTAACGCGCCACGAAGACATTACGAAGATCAACATGCCATTGTCGCAAGCCTTGCAACACATGTTGAAAGCAGAGCTGATATCTGTGAAGGATCCTCCTCAGAGTGTCAACACTTCCTCTCCGAGATACAATCCTAATGCTAAGTGTGCTTACCACTCCAACAGCCCAGGGCACGACACTGACAAATGTTGGGCTCTGAAGAACAAGATTCAAGATATGATTGAAGCTAAGAAGATTGAGTTTGATCCTCCTGTTGAGACTCCAAATGTGATCAACGCGCCTATGCCTAACCATGACAAGAGTTCCAATGCTGTTGGGGAGGATACTTATGTATTCAACATAGTTGACTTGACCATTCCTCTGATGACTGTTAAGAAGAATTTGCTGCAAGCCGGTGTCAACCCAGGATGCCCAGAGAATTTTCGTTGGTGCCCATCTGCACCTGATGGTTGTGCTTGGTTGAGAAGACGTGTTCAGTGCATGATGGATAACCGTGAAATACTATTCCTGAAACCGCCTGTGGAGAGTCTGTGTGAAGACATGTCTAAGAAACTGAATATCGAAGATGTGAATGAAGCTATACCTTCTGCATGGGATACCTTGGGATAGCCAAGTGGAAAGTTTGATTACATGGTGAAGTATACTATTCCTGAAAGCTACAAAATTCCTATTGAAGATGTTAAGGCGACCGGATGGGGTGACGATTTCCCAGAAGACTATGCTGATGTTAACACTATAAGGATTTCCTCGATCCCGTGCCAGAGTGGCACCTCTCATCATTACTTCTCCAAGACCGTTCCATATTCCTCCGACAAAGCTATCCCTTGGGACTATGGATCTGATGTTTACTATCATGGCGTCAAGCAAGACCCTCTGACCATTAAAGATCTTACAGTTGAAGCTACCATTCCTGACATTAACAACATCACCGGATCGAGTAAGGTGACTAGAACCGGAAGGGTATTCTCTCCACATATCTCTCCTCCAAAAGACGCCTCCACCACATTCCATTTATTCAATCCATTCCCCAAGCTAGAGGGAAAGAACCAGGACACCCCGATTTAATTCAAAAATTAAATAAATAGGAATTTAATTATTTAATTAATTAAAGACTTGATTATTTATATTTTTAGAATTAATGGGATTAATTAAAGAGAAAAGAGATGAAGGTGTGAGGTGTAATTAGGGGTGTGAGGAGTAAATGACTCTACTCTTACTAATTACCATTTATTTTATTTTATTGGAATAAATAAAGGAACATTAAAAGGAATATAAAAAGGAAAAGAAAGAAAAATAGGTCTTTTTGGAGAAAAGCTATTATACGAGAATTGGAAAGAGAAGAAAGAGAGGAAAAGACGAGAGAAATCAAGATCATCGCGAGGTAAGGGTGATTTCGCTCGTTAATATGCTTTATGGGTTTTGGGAATCAAAGGGATAATTGGGTATGTTAGGAAGTTTGAATTTTGATGATTATAAGTTATAGGAATAAACCCTATTTTGTGTCGGTGTTTGGAATTAGGACCATTAGTATGTCAAATAATTGATAGAGATGAATAAACCATGTTGTTTGATGTTATAATGGTGTGAAATGATTATGAAATGGTGTTCCTAATGTCCCAATTCGTATTTCAAAGTTTGAAATGATAATGGATGCAAAATGTGTCAAAAGTAGCGTAAAATGTCACATAGGTCGTGGGAACTGGTTCCCTGTGGGGAGGAACCGAGTTCCCAGTGTAATTTTTCAAAACTGGGAAAATTTGTACTCAGGAACCGGTTCCTGTATATGTCGGAACCGTGTTCCCATACAAAAACCAGGGAGCTTATTTTCAAACTTCACAGGAACCGGTTCCTGTATATGTAGGAACCGGGTTCCACAGTGTATTTTTCAAAAATACTTAAACTTCAAAAATTCATATTTTCTAAACCGTAACTCCGATTCAAGTGCCGTTTTCGGCGTTATTTCTTAAATTTAAAATACTATCTTTTAGAAAGGAAAAATATTATTTTCTCCAAAATTATTTTAAAAAGAGTCGAGCTCCCGATTTTGAAAAGTATGGATAATTAAGGATAACGGGGAATTAATGCAAATGGTCTAAGTTACCGGATGAGAACTAATGCGTACAATGTTGTATTTTGATATTCATTATGATTGAATGTGATACATTGATGAATTGGAATTATGTGGATTATATTGATATTATGATCTGTGAAGTGATGTTGCATGCTTTTATGATGCATGCATGAGCATTTGTTAAAATTGGTTCATTCCCATTGTGCGGAAGTGAACTGGCAGAGCCAATAGACTTACCCGGATGTAGAGGTAGTGAGGCTAGATTCTTGACCCAATGGTTATGGGCGAATCATGGATTACACTGTCTTTCCACATGTAAACGGAGCAGTGGGTGAACTCGGTTCACGTTTTGGTACCACATGCATAGAGTCTGCATTGCATATGGAATTGTAACATGCTTGGATGGTTTCCAGTGTTGCAATTTCCATTGTTTGTTATATTACATGTTCATTGTGTGAACTACCTTGTGAACTGATTATGACTTGTGTTGGTTAATGGATTAATGTATCTGTTTATTCTGTTGTATTCTAAAAATGTATAGTGCATGTTATATTGAGCTGGAGTCTCACCCTTACTTTAACAATTTCAGATCCGAAGTGATTAGCTGCTTGGAGTCAGTGAGGATAGCTCTAGCATTGAGTCAGTTAGTTAATCCTCGTGTCAGTGTCGTGCTCTGGTAGATGTAACACTGGGGAATGTTTGTTTGAAATTCTTTAATGGAATTCCTTAATGTTTTGAATCCTGTTTAGTTCATTATCCTCGAATACTATGAATGATGTATTCGAATTTTGGTTATGTTTCATTCAATAAACATAATCTTTGCATTATTTACTTAATAAATATTCTTCGAGAAAGCATGACAATGTATTGATTGTTTTAAATTATTTAAATTATGACGCCTCTTGATTGTGATTAAAATACTCGATTATTAATTATAAAACGCGGTAAATAGAAGGGTGTTACAATAGTGGTATCGAGCATAGTCGGTCTTGTCTTAGTGTCGTTATCCCTTTAGTATGCGACTAGTGTAAGTAACATTGTCGATACTTGTGTGATGTAGATTGTTTTGTAATGTTACAGCAATGGGGAAGAGGTAATGTATGGATGATGCTATTGCCGAGGCGCTGGGAATGTTAGCTGAGTGCTCGGAGGGAATCAAAGGAGTCGCGATTGGTGCTGATAGACAATTGGGGAATTTTCAGAGGAATAATCCTCCGTTGTTCAAGGGTGCACATGATCCCGAGGGTGCTCAGAAGTGGTTGAAGGAGATCGAGAGGAACTTCAGGGTGATTGATTGTGCTGAGGGGCTGAAGGTGAGGTATGGTACTCACATGTTAGCAGAGGAAGCTGATGACCGGTGGGTTGCTACCAGGACGGAATTGGAAGAAGATGGAATTGCATTGACTTGGGTTGTGTTCAGGAGAGCTTTTCTGAGAAGGTACCTTCCTGAAGACATTCGGGGAAAGAAAGAGATTGAGTTCCTGGAGCTCAAGCAAGGCAACAAGTTTATGAGTGAGTATGCAACGAAGTTTACTGAGTTAGCAAAGTATTATGCTAATTACCCTAACGATGCAGATGGAGAATTTTCCAAATGTATCAAGTTTGAGAATGGACTGCGTGATGAGATCAAGCAGGGTATCAGGTATCAGCGTATCAGAAGGTTCCCTGATTTGGTTGATTGTAGTAGGATTCTGGAAGAAGATCTTGCTAGTACTAAGTCGAATGCTCAGAGTTATGCTGATGGTAAGGGCAAGAGACATATGGATCGCGGTAAGCCATATGATAGAAATAATCAGAGATCTGGAGGTTGGAAGAAGCCTAGTGGGGGAGACTCTGGTTCTTCTGGTTCTTCCGTAAAGTGTTACAGATGTGGTGAATTGGGTCACCGAGCTCCTGAATGCAAGAATGATGCGAGGAAGTGCAACAATTGTGGAAGATTCGGTCATCTAGTTGTTGAGTGTAGATCCAGAAGGATAACATGTTACAACTATGGTGAAGAAGGACACACTCGTCTGCAGTGTACTAAACCAAAGAAAGAGTAAGTCTGGAAGGTGTTCGCTTTGTCGATCGATGTTAAGCCCGATGATCGGTTGATTAAATGTACATGTTTTATTAATGGCATACCTTAATAGCAATTATTGATACCGGAGCACATTCTTTTATTTCTTTGGATTGTGCTAAGGGATTAAACTGAAATTTCTAATTTGATGGAAGTATGGTTATTGACACTCTGCCCAAGTTCACTACTGTATGTTTGTAGGAATTGTCCTATTGTTATTTTTGATAGAGGGTTCGGTATGGATTTAGTGTACCTACCGTTAGAACAACTCGATATTATCCTTGAATGAACTGTTGGTCTTCAACCGTGTTCATATCAATTGTTTTGAGAAGATGCCTTATTTCAAGAAGTTAAAGTGGAAGATGAGATTATGTCGCTTAAGAATTCAATGCTAGAGAGGGTGTTGTGGTGTTTATGTTGTATTCTTCGAAGGAAGTGAAAGGAAAGGCTAAGAGTGGTGAATTACCGGTGGTTAATGAATTTCCAGAGGTGTTTTCGGAAGATGTTAATGATTTACCACCGAGAGAAGTGGAGTTTGCTATAGATTTGATTCCGGAACTAGTCCTGGTCGATGGCGCCTTATCGCATGTCGGCATCTCGAGTTGTCGAGTTGAAGAAGCAATTAGAAGAGTTATTGAAAAGAAGTTTATTCGCCTAGTGTTTCACCGTGGGTGCGCCCGGTATTGTTGGTTAAGAAGAAGGAAGGTACAATGAGACCGTGTGTTGACTACGTGCAATTGAATAAAGTGACCATCAAGAATCGTATCCATTGCCGAGGATTGATGATTTGATGGATCGCTGGTCGGAGCTTGTGTATTTAGCAAAATTGATCCGAGGTCCGGATATCATCGATTCGTTAAGGCGGAGATATTCTTAAGACCGCATTTAGAACGAGGTATGGGCATTATGAATATTCTCATATGCCATTTGGAGTTACTAATGCACTGTGTGTTTATGGAGTACATGAACGTGATATTTCATCCGCACCTTGACAAGTTTGTGGTGGTGTTCATTGATGACATCCCGATCTATTCAAAGAATGATGAGGAGCATGCAAAGCATCTTAGGATTGTATTGGAATTGTTGAAGGAGAAGAAGTCAGATGCGGTTGTCTAAATGTGAGTTTTGTTAAGCGGTGAGTTTCCTTGGTCACGTGATTTCCAAGAATGGTATTGTTGCTGATCCCACGAAGTAGAAGCGATATCTCGGGGAAGCACCAAGAATGCTTCAGAGATCGTAGTTTTCTTGGTCTTCAGGTGTTACTACCGAAGTTCATTGGGGATTTTCGTTAGCTATCATGACTAAGTTGACAAGAAAAGGTCAAGCGCTTGTTTGGGATGCGATTGTGAGAAGGGATTCCAAGAATTGAAGAGGAGGTTGACTAGTGCTCCGATTTTAATTTTGCCGAATCCGGAAGAATCTTTCGTAGTGTATTGTGATGCCTTTTGATGGGTTTAGGAGGTGTTTTGATACAAGATAGGTGTTGTGGCTTATGCTTCAAGACAATTGAAGACTCATGAAAGGAATTACCCGACTCATGATTTAGAGTCGGTCGTTGTGTTTGTGTTGAAATCAGGAGACATTATCCGTATGGTTCACGATTTGAAGTGTTCAAAGGATCATAAGAGCCCAAGTATCTCTTTGATCGAAAGAGTTGAATATGAGGCAGAGAGATGGTTGAGTTTCTCAAGGATTATGATTTTGGTTTGAATTACCATCCCGGTAAGGCAAACGCTAGGCGTATGCGCTGAGCAGAAGTCCTTGCATATGTCGATGTTGATGGTTCGTGAATTGGATTTAGTGGAACAATTCAGAGACTTGAGTTTGGTATGCGAAACTACTCAGAATAGTGTGAAATTGGGCATGTTGAAGCTGATTAGTGGTATCTTGGAAGAGATTCGAAATGGACAGAAATCTGATGTCGGTTTAGTGGACAAGCTGACATTGATTAACTAGGGTCAAGGAGGCGAGTTCCGAATTGACGAGAATGGCGTCATGAGACTTGGTGATAGAGTGTGTGTCGGATCGCCGACATCGTAAAGAGTATCTTGGAAGAAGGACATCAAGTGGGTTCAGATTCATCCCGGCTACTAAGATGTATCATGATTTGAAGAAATTATTTTGGTGGCCTGGAATGAAAAAGGAAATTGCCGAGTTTGTGTACGCATGTTTGGTTTGTCAGAAATCAAAGATTGAACATCAGAAGCCGTCGGGATTGATGGAACCGTTGTTTGTTCAAATGGAAATGGATGGAATTTCTATGGATTTTGTGTCCGGTTTGCCGCAACAAGAACTGTGATTTTATTTGGGTCATTGTCGATCGATTGACTTAAGTCTTCACTTTATTCCGATAAGAATGGATTATCCGATGAAGAGGTTGGCAGAATTGTATGTGGAGAAGATTGTAAGTTTGCATGGTATTCCGTCTAGTATTGTGTCGGATAGAGATCTGAGGTTTACTTCTAAGTTCTGGACAGGATTGCAGGAAGCTTTGGGTACTAAGTTACGATTGAGTTCCGCATATCATCCACGCATGATGGTCGACGGAGAGGACGATCACCGTTAGAAGATTTGTTGAGGGCTTGTGTGTTAGAGAAAGGTGGAGCTTGGGATAGCTATTTGCCGTTGATAGAGTTTACCTATAACAATAGTTTTCATTCGAGCATCGATATGGCTCCGTTTGAGGCATTGTATGGTAGGAGATGTCGGACACCGCTGTTGGTACGAATCGAGAAAGTGTTGTGATTGGGCCGTAGATTGTTCAACAAACTTTAAAAGATCAAGATGATTCAGGAGAAGATGAAGGCTTCTCAGAGTCGTCAGAAAAGTTATCATGATAAGAGGAGGAAAGATCTTGAGTTTAATGAAGGAGATCATGTGTTCATGCGGGTTACTCCAATGACTGGTATTGGTCGAGCCTTGAACTCAAGGAAGTTGACTCCGCGTTTTATTGGTCCGTTTCAGATTACTAAGAAAGTTGGGAAGGTTGCTTATTGTAATACGGTGAACTGACTTTGTAGGATTTTTGTATCCAAATGTGCGGATAGCAAGAGTCGCCACCGACTTTTATTTTTATCCAATTAAGGGAAGGTAAAAGTAATGTAAAAGACCTTCATAGATTCTCGAGTTCGGGAGAATGGTTATGAAAAGGAAGGTATTAGCACCCCTTTCCATCCGCAGTTTATTCTACGGGCTCTTAGTTGCTCTTAGATAACCTTTTAAAATTGCTTTCTGTGTGTTTGACAAAAATGTTTTGAAAGAGGCATCTCGCTTTGACTTTGTAATGACTCATGTAGGAGTGTATACAAAGTGTTCGGAAATGTTTTGTTTTGAAAAAGAAATTTAAACTTTGAAAAAAGTGGTGTGGAAAGCATTTGATAGAGCAAGCAACTAAAAGACTTATTTACCCACTCGTAATTGGTCGTTTTTGTTATACTTCTACGCCTTTAGAATAGCGCTAGCCATACCATTAGTTAGTAGGTAGCTCCATTCATTGGATGTAAGCGGACATTCTGGGGACATCGGATGGTCATAGAAAGCAACAGTAGTAGTATCCTAGCACATTCAAGGACTATCATCATTTTCGTAGGCTTACAATCGAGGGTCAAGATCATGTATTCGGAGGCGACATCGTGGGTCTTATGATCTTTGTATCAAGGGACTATGATGATTTGTTTGGAAGGCAACGTGCTAGAATACCTACGCTCGAGGGACATGACCATTTTGAATCGAAGGCATCGAGAGAGAATTGCCCTAAGGCGTGTGTGAAGAAGTGTGTTGATGTTTAATATGTTATCTTGAAGATTAGTGGGCTATGTTCAATTTTAGTCTTGCCATACACGCCTAATTACTAGCAATTGATAAGGGTGCGAAAGTAAAATGCGAATGTAAAGGCGAAATGTAAATGTCCTACGCTATTACAAGGCTTTGGGCGTATACATAATTTAAAATGCGGAAAATAAAGTCCTAAATTAAACTATTACATCCCATGAGCAATTACATTATTGGAAAAAACTGAATGATAAAATGATAAAGAGAAAATCGTCTGAATCAGATCAACCTGTACAAAAAGAAGAAATTGGAAAATGCAATATGAATCGAACAAGAGAAAAAATGTTAGAAAAATGCAAATTTTAATATGGAAAAATTACTACCTGCTGGAAATAAGATAAGTAAGCTAAAATAATTTTTTGGGATTTTTTGGAAAAGTTTTAATAATTAAAATGCAATTAAAAGTGAATTAAATGCAAAAATATAAATAAAAATAAATATGCATGCAAAAATGTATTTTTTAATTTATTAAATTAAATAAAGATTTTTAGAAAATAAATGCAAAAAGAAAATATTTTTTGTAATTTTTTAATGCATAAATAAAAATATAGAAAAGAATTTAAAATAATGCAAAATATTAAAAATAATGAAAATAGGAAAATATATGAGTTTTGTAAAAAAAAGAATGCAAACTGGTGCCCATAGGGATCGAACTCGGGACCCTGACTTCAGACCTTGAGGACCAACACGCTGACCACTACACCATGTGTACATCTGTGTTTGAAAACGGACTTAGTGGATTTTCACACGCGTCGCCTCCTGACTTGCTTCTTCACCGCGGGAGACTTCATCTTCTTCGTTTTAAATATTTGAAGTTAGCGTCGGTCTTTGTTCGACGCAAGGTTCCTGGCAAATATCAAAAACGCAGTACACATAATATAAATAACATTTGAAACCATGGTTCGATTCCTTAGGTCATCCCGAGTTTAATGGTATAGGTCTTGTTGGCCAATTTTTCCTGTATAGAGAAACCCTAATTCGATACCAGGAACCCTAATCATGGTGAAACACGATTCCGGCCATAGAAATCCAATTGGCTTGCCCAGAAAGTTTGCAAACTCGATTCTAAACACAAACAAACAATCAAAACAAGTTAATAATGCATGAATATTGATAATCGAATTTGGAAAAATAAGAACAAACCGAAACTGGGATTGCTTGATCCTTGATGGTTTTGAACGATGTAAGAGTCTGGATCGACTCTAAAGACCTCAAGGAATGTAATGGACGGCTTGGGAATGGGTTGAATCGAAGCAAAACTAGGGTTACCAGTTGCTTCAAACACACGGATTTTTGAACTTTGGA
>CM038793.1:102707676-102790390 GCA_021764765.1 Vicia sativa
TCAAAGGGTTGATCATGATTCACCAAGAAAACTCAAGATTTTCTCGAAAGTCAAACTTTTCTAAATTAGGTTTCTCATTGAAAGTCAACCGAACTTTGGTAAGGTCATAACTTCTTCATACTTTCTGAAATTTTCCACCACCTCTTGTTGTTTGAAGAATTCAATTCTCTACAACGTCATGTCACAAGAATGTTCAAAAATGCTTCATTTGGAAGGTATGGATCAAAACATTCTGATCCTTTTCAAAGTCAACAAAAAGTCAATATTTTGTTTTGAAGATATATTGAGCATGGAAACTCAATTGAGATGATACCAAAGAGGTTGGTTAGAGGACTCTATAGATTTCAAAAGTCAAGAACACTAAAATGTGGAAAATTGAGCAAAATACACCATTCACAAGTTGGGCATTTTGAGCAGTTGCACAAAAGAGATATTGTCAAAATACAATTTTTTCCAAATGGGCCAATAATTTTATGATCCAAACTTGTTCATAATATTATTTGTGACCTATTGATGCCTTGCCATGATAATTTTTATTTTATTGATTTATTTTGAATTTAAAACCATTTAATTCAAAATTAAATTATATAAAATATAGAAAATAAGATATTTTCAAGGAGTGAATTTCTATCAAACTTGAGGTCCAAGATAGCCCATGAAACATACAAATTAGTGCTAGCTCTCACATTGAAGAAAATCAAATTTTTTAATTTGATTTTATTTGAAGTATGGCATTCATGATCCAATCTTTTCCTTCTTTTTGCTCTCTAATACACTCCTATAAATACCATGTTGCATCAAGGACAAGAGCCTAGCCCATTACGTCCCTTATTTTTGCCAAATTTTTCTCAAATTGTCAAAAATCGTATTTGAGTTTCAAACCACTTTTGACCATCAAATCATTCCATTGTGTTCCTAGGGTAAGTTTGAGTAAGTACACATCATTATCGATGATCAAAGCGAGCTGAATCGTGCATACATGTTCATACATATTCAAATTTTCTTAATTTGCATTTTTATTTATACACTTGTTTTAATTGATTCTAATGATTTTATTGTGTTCATGAGACTCCATATGGTTGATCTGGGCAATCGTTGCAAGCTTGACGTCAGAATCTCAATTTGCCATACTTAGGGTTTAGTTATTGCTTGAATCTACAATTGCGGGGCCGATTCGGTGAAAGCAGACCACCATTGGATTCCTTGAGACCCCGTTAGAAGTGTGCCAACCTCGACCTTGATTTCCATTATTTTACGGGTTTGATGATTTTACTCATGGAGAAGGCAATGGGCTACGGCTCTCGGCGTCGTGAACCTGATGACTGGCGTGCGTGACTAATCTGCGTTCTCGGTTCGTCCATTCATAGTGGTAGGCAGCTTCTTGGCCCGCTTGTTTGAAATTAATCCCTTGACACGTATCACTTATATTCAATTGATTCCAGCTTTCCAAACACCAAGTACATCATGGCGCGATGGTTAGCATTGGATGGAGAGATTCTCTCAATGGTCTCATGAGTTCGAACCACGGACATTCTCTTTTCTTTTTACAAACTGCATATTTTCATATTTCTTATTTTATTTTCTTTTAATATTTTCATTCATTTTAATTTATCTTTCATAATTTTTATCATGCATTTAAAAATACCAAAAATATTTATTTTTTGCATACATCGAGAAAAAATTTATTTAATTTATAAAATTAAAAAATTATTTTGCATGCATATTTAATTTAATTTCTATTTTATCATTTAAATCACTTTTAATTGATTTTTAATTATTAAATTAACAAAAAATTCCAAAAATTATTTTAGCATATTAATGTTATTTCCAATGAAAACATTTTTCTCATTCAAAAATTACTATTTTTACTAACATTTTCCTCTTATTCGATTTCCTCGTATTTCCGATTTTTCATTCATTCCGCAGTTTCTATTCTTCCGGACAATTTTTATCGTTTCTTTTCATATTATGTAATTGCTTATGGGATGTAATAGTTTAATTAGGACTTTTATTTTCCTTGCTTTTCAATTATGTATACCCCCAAAGCCATGTAATAGCGTAGGACATTTATCTTTCCATACTTTACTTTCCGCATTTACTTTCCAGCATCTTATAAACTGTTAGTAATTAGGCAAGATAAAATTGGACATAGCTCACTCTTAACTCCAGATAAAAATGAAAATCAACACACTCTTTTCACACATGCACCTTGGGTAATTCTCTCGTTGCCTTACAATTCAAATGGTCAAGACCCTCGAGCGTAGAGGTATTCTACTTTGATTGCCTTCAACAAATCATCATAGTCCATCGATACAAAGATCATAGGACCCACGATGTCGCCTGTGAATACATGATCTTGACCTCGATTGTTGCCTCACGAAAAATGATAGTCCCTTGAATGTGCTAGGATACTTCCTACAAGTTGCTTTCTATGACCATCGATGTCCCTTGAATGTCCAAAACATCCAGAATAGGGTTACCTACCAACTAATGGTATGGATAGCACTATTCTAAAGTAAAATAACACAAAGCGACCAATTAGGTAGGTAATAAGACTTTTAGTTGCTTGCTCTATCAAAATACTTTTCACACCTCACATTTTCTTAAAGTTCAAACTCTTTTCAAAATGAAACATTTCGAACACTTTGTATACATTCCTACATGAATCATTACAAAGTCAAAGCGAAATGCCCATTTCAAAACATTTTGTCAAACACCTGGAAAGCACAAGTTTTAAAGTGATCTAAGAGCAACTAAGAGCCGTAGATAACTACGGATGGAAAGAGGTGCTAATACCTTCCCTTTTCATAATCTTCTCCCTTACTCAAAATCTAACGAAGGTCTTTTCTATACTTTTACCTTCCTTAATTGGATAAAAGAAAGTGATGGCGACTCTTGCTATCCGCACATTTGCGATACAAAACCTACAAAGTTAATTCAAGTATTTACACCATCGATGTCCTTGAATGTCGCTTACATCCAAATAGGGTTACCTACAACTAATGGTATGGATAACACTATTATAAAGTAAAACAACACAAAAGCGACCATTACAGGTAGGTAATAAGACTTTTAGTTACTTGCTCCATCAAAATACTTTTCGCTACACTTTTGTCAAAATTCAAACTCTTTTCAAAACAAAACATTTCGAACACTTTGTATACATTCCTACATGAATCATTACAAAGTCAAAGCGAAATACCTTTTCAATTTTTGTCAAACACAGAAAACAATTTTAAAGTGATCTAAAGCAACTAAGAGCCGTAGATAACTACGGATGGAAAGGGGTGCTAATACCTTCCCTTTTCATAACCTTCTCCCTTACTCGAGAATCTAACGAAGGTCTTTTTATACTTTTTACCTTCCCTTAATTGGATAAAAGAAAGTCGGTGGCGACTCTTGCTATCATATTGCGATACAAATCTCAAAAGTCGAGTTCACGTATTACAGGTGGCGACTTTCTTTAGGGATTTACCTAAAGAGAATGCCTTAAGTTTCTAGGTCACCTTTATTGCTTCATTTGATTTGCTTGCTTTATCTTTGGGTTGCTTGGGTATTATATTTGTGGGGATCCTACACGGATCCAGGTTTCCTTTTAGGTAAGTAGCAATAAATCATCGCGACCGTTAGGCGTATATCAAGCAGTCAATGATGGCTACATTTGTGTGACACTTTGGATGTCTGATACTCTTCATTTCCAAGTTGAGGATAGTATTTGGCTTGCGTGGTGTCATAAGCACTAACTAAACTTTTAGAACCTTAATTGACCCATCTTGGCCATTAGAAGGTAGTGAGATGGCCGGCTTTGGTCTTGAGACTAAGGTTGGTTGATACTCGATGCTTGCTCATTGAGATCGGACTTTTGGATATTTTGATCGACCACTTGGTATCGTATTGAAATAAACACTCAAGAAAGATCAATGATGTGAGATTCCTAGAACCCGGTTACTATTATAGGACGGGATGAACCAACTCAAACTTTGGTGGGGTAATCACCTATACCTCTTGCAAGCCTTAAACCTAGGCTCATTGTGTGAATTGTTTGTGTGTGCTAAACATGACATCATGACATCATCGCATTGCATATCATTTCTAACTATTTCAAGGACCTAGGGATTTATCTTTGCTTTGTTTTGTAGGGATTATGGCTTCTAGAAGACTATCCAAATCGACTTCATGGGTATACCTTCTATTGAATTGGTTTGAGAAATTCCGACCATGCGGTTGTCAAAGACATGGTTATCTACTTGACTTGGTTATCTCCGGTTTTGAAGAAGATATGATGCATGTCCTATTTGGTTCTTGATCAGAACACCATTGCTTTACATTCCAGTTATCGTTTAGTTCCTACCTTGGAGAGTTCTCTAAGCTACTTGGGATACCTATTCTTGACCAAATGCCATTCTTAGGTTTAGAAAGGTTCCTAGAGTGAAGACATTGCATCGTGCCCATCTTAAGCGCTCGAGATTGAAGCCAATTGTTTTGCTCGAGAGATGGTCGTCATGATATGCTTCTCCAAGACATTGTGTTCGACTACAACCGATCTCGAGTGCGCGAAGGTTTATACGCTTGGGGCATGGTAAAGAGGCGATACAAGACTTTGGGGCACCAAACTCCATTCCTTGGGAACCTTACCTCAAATGGGTGCGAGCTCGGAGCTCAAAACCTCATGATGCCATTCACCTGTTCTACAGTATTTATGGAACTGTTGCTATAGGTGGCGTACCTATCTTATTCTCCATCGACATGCCTACTGATTTTGAAGACTTGAAGAGATCCTGGATTCGACAAAGAAGGATACATTTGAAGCTCGTGTTACATAGCGAGAAGAAAGTGTTAGAGTTGACAAAGCTACTTCACGAGGCGAAACATCAATACTTACTTCAACACAAAGAGAGCGTCCATGGGAGACTTAGAGCTTTAGGTTTTTATATGTTTTTATATTTTATTTGTTTCATCTTTTGTACTTAAAAAGAAAAAGAATAAAAAAGAGAACTAATAAATGTTTGTTCGTGCTTGTTTAACAAATTTAAATCTCTAAGGTCCTTGAAAACATTGCATTGTATTTGCATAAACATCGCATATCATAGCGTAGCATTGCATCACAGGTACATTGAAGATTGGTTTCTCATTCTCGCTATTTATTTTAGCGAAATGGCTCTTGATAGTCATCAAAAGATCTCGGGCTCATAATGCTCAGTTTCAGCAAATGTTCACTAGCTTGGTCCAAGGCCAAAAAGATCTGAAGAAACTCATCAACAGAAAGAAGAAGGTCGTCGATCTTCTCAACATGGGAAGGCGCTACAAAGGTGGTCCTAAAGTGGTCGTCGGATGAGCTCTCGGAAGGAAGTGTCAAGAATGAGGGAGTGTCAGGGTAATGAAGATGACCAGTGAGCTGAGAAAGAGAGAAGATCGCTCGACTATAGCAGTACTACGATGAAGGTGACAAGTACAAGCAACTTGAAGACCGTCGAATCTTGTGGAAAACACGAAGATGTCGAGGGCTGAATTTTGATGATCGAGTCTAGTCCTGGTGTGTGATTCCTCCCAAGTTCAAAGTTCCACTTTTCCAAGTATGATGGCATTTCTTATCGAAGTTGCATTTGAAGTCCTATGTTGGAAGATCAACACTAATGATGAGAAGTTGTGGATGCATTATTTTCAAGAGTTTGTCTAGAACTCGGTGGAGTGGTATTATCGCTAGAGAATGACCGTATCCGTACTTGGGTGACTTAGCGGATGCTTTCTCAGCGATATGAGTACAATGCTGAATTGACACCCACTCGCATGCAACTCTGAGCATGTCTATGGGTCGTGATGAAAGTTCAAGGAATATGCTCAGAAATGGAGATCTAGCGACAAGTTCAACCACCCTTGTCCAATAGGAATTGGTTGATATGTTTATGGGAACACAGCGGGCCCATTCTTCAATCATCGATTGGAAACTCTTGACCAGATTCACCGGTAATCTTGACGGAGGCGTATTGAAGCTAGTATCAAAAGCGGAAGATTCATGTAGACTCATCTTCAAATCTGCGAAGAGATCTTTTGGTGGTAAGAAAGAAGCTAATCATGTATGGTCGAAAGAAGAGCCAAGACCGACGCATCTGTGGGGCGGTTGTGATCTCGATCCTGCATCAGCACAACCTCAGTGAGACAGCGTAGCGAGAGCGCCACAAAGGCAGTTCTGAAGATCAACATGCCATTGTCGCAACATTGTAACACATGTTGAAAGCGGAGTAGTTACTTGAAGGATCCTCCTCAGTGTCAACACTTCCTCTCGGATACAATCCTAATGCTAAGTGTGCACCACTCCAATAGCCAGAGGCACGACAACGACCTGTTGGGCTCGAAGAACAAAATTCAAGATATGATTGAAGCTAAGCAGTTGAGTTTGATCCTCCATTGAGACTCAGATATGATCAACGCGCCTATGCCTAACCATGACAAAGTTCCAATCTTTGTTGGTGAGGATACTTATGTTTTCAACATAGATGATTGACCATTCCTCGATGGTATTAAGAAGAATTTGCTCAAGCGGTGTTAATCAGGATGCCGAGAATTGCCGTTGGTGCCCATCCACTTGATGGTTGTGCTTGGTTGAGAAGGCGTGTTCCGTGCATGATGGATAACCGTGAGATACTATTCCTGAAACCACCTGTGGAGAGTCTGTGTGAAGACATGTCTAAGAAACCGAAGATCGAAGATGTGAATGGGGCTGTACCATCTGCATGGGATACCTTGGGGCAGCCAAGTGGAAAGTTTGATTACATGGTGAAGTACACTGTTCCAGAGAGCTACCAGATTCCTATTGAAGATGTTAAGGCGACGGATGGGGGCGGCTTTCCTAGAAGACTATCTTGATGTTAACACTATAAATTTCCTGCGATTACGTGCCTAGAGTGGCACCTCTCATCATTACTTCTCCAAGGCCAGTTCCATATTCCTCTAAGAAGGCTATTCCTTGGAATTATGGAGCTGATGTTTACTATCACGGCGTCAAGCAAGACCCTCTGACCTTTGAAGATCTTACAGTTGAAGCTACCATTCCTGACATTGACAACATTACGGATCAAGTAAGGTGACGAGCTGGATGGGTTTCTCTCCGGATATCTCTCCTCCAAAGACACTGCGACACGGCTCGCATTATATTCAACCCATTCCCAAGCTAGAGGAAAGAACATAATTCATCACCTTTCGACCGAAAGTACCAAAGGAAGTTCGAAGACACCTCCAAACAAGAAATGGAGGAAATTAAGAAGATTATCAAGAAGTGACTACAATATTGTGGAGCAGTTGGACAGACTCCGTCCAAGATCTCCATGCTTGCTCTGCTCTTGTGCTCGAGGCTCATACTAGCCTGGTGAAGTTTACGAAGAATGCTCACGTACCGCAGACACTACTACTGATCAATTTGAAGTTTGTATTGCTAGCACTGCTGCCACAACGGCCAGGCTTCTCGATCTTGATTTGACTCCTTCGGAAAGAAACACAACAAAGCCTTGCACATCTCATTGAATGCAAGGGCATTACATTATCTCATGTTTTGGTGGATCTGGTTACGCTCTGAACATCCTACCAAAAACTGCTTTTGATCGACTTGATGTTGAAGGAGTGGTTTTGAAACCCAGTGACATAATTGTGAGAGCTTTCGATGGTTTAAGCGAACAGTACTTGGAGACTCATTACACTTTGTTAAAGTCGGTTCCCGACTTTTGACTCCACTTTCTTTGTCATGGACATCCGTCCACTTACTCTACCTACTTGGGCCCCTTGGATACATGGTGCGTGACATTACCTACCTTGCATCAGAAGTGAAATACCGGTGAAAGGGAAGGTTGTTACGGTATGTGGTGAAGAAGAATATGGTCAGGTCATCTACAATCATTCCGATACCTCGGGTGGAGGGTGAATTCTGAGACTCCTGTCAAGCTTTTGAAACAATACCAGTCATGCACTGTGACTCTCCTGTCACTCCGAAGTTACACAAGTTCCGCCTAGGATAGCATCATTGAAGGGCCTCAGTGCTATTGAAGAAGGAGGTAGTACTATTTGGGGTGACTCCAGATCTTCCTTTCAAATCGACAAGGCTGGTTTAGGCTTCACCATCAAGGGTCAGATGATGATACGCCTGACGTGCGGCCAACTTCCTTTCCGCATCGCCGGTGGAATCCATGCTATAGAAGGCGGCGACTCGACTTGACATCGCAAGTGGATCTTCCCAACTCCGACAGACTCAACAATTGGAAGGCGAAGACGTCATACCAATCTCCTTTAGGCAGGAGTAATTGCTCTTGTTTTTGTTTTGCTTTTCGTATTTTCTATGTTTTGAACAATAAACTCTAAAGCCTAGTGCCTTGCCGGGGCATCATGGCTCGTTTGTGAGGTTATTATCTGTCATTTGCATATTTTCATTCAATAAAATCGTTGGATTTTGCATTCAATTGTTGTTTCTTTTACTTTATCACCCCTTCAAAAGCTATGTGTCTCACACACCCACGTGATACAACTGCGAATCACTCCGAATCTCGTTGATAACAGCTATGCTATTGCTAAATATGACTTGATAATCCGATCTACCAAGCGAAGACGAAGGTGAGGAAGATTGTGATTCGGAGAGAATCGATTACTACAACGAAAGCGAGTTATACAGCCACGAAGAGCTAGTTGAGGTTGTGAATTTGAGTCTTGATGAAGCAGAAAAGAGATCAAGATAGGAGCGGGTCTTGAGCAGTGTTAAAGAAAGGTTGATTCGGATGCTACGAGAGACTATATTGAGGTTTTTCTTGGTCATACAAAGACATGCGGTTTGGACATTGATATTGTGGTACACGATTACCACAAAGAAGGTTTCTCCCGTGAAACGAAGGTTAAATGCATGCGTCCGAGATGTCGAGAAAATCAAAGCCGAAGTTATGAAACAGTTCAACGCCGGTTTCTTAGCTGTTACTTCCTATCCGCAGTGGATTGCTAATGTGGTACCTGTGCCCAAGAAGGATGGCAAGGTATGAATGTGTGTGGATTACAGAGATCTGAACAAAGCGAGTCCGAAAGACGATTTTCCACTTCCTCACATTGATGTCCTGGTTGACAACACCATTTAGCATAAGGTTTTCTCCTTCATGGATGGTTTCTCCGGTTACAATCAGATTAAAATGGCTCCCGAAGACATGGAGAAGACTACTTTCGTTACATAATGGGGCACTTTCTGCTACAAGGTTATGCCGTTCGGACTGAAGAACGCAGGTGCCACTTATCAGCGTGCTATGGTGACATTGTTTGATGACATGATTCATCACGAGATAGAGGTCTACGTCGATGACATGATAGCTCGATCACAGACTGAAGAAGACCATCTTGATCATTTGCAGAAACTGTTTGATAGGTTGAAGAAGTACAAACTAAGACTTAATCCTAACAAGTGCACCTTTGGATTCAGATCCGGTAAACTCTTAGGATTTGTTGTCAGTGGTAAAGGTATTGAAGTTGATCCAGCCAAGGTTAAAGCTATTCAAGAAATGCGAGCTCCCCGCACCGAGAAGGAAGTCAGAGGTTTCTTGGGCCGATTGAATTACATTGCCAGATTCATTGCACATTTAACTGCTACTTGTGAGCCAATCTTTAAGTTACTGAAGAAAGATCAAGTGGTGAAATGGAATGACGATTGCCAGATCACTTTTGACAAAATCAAGGTACCTGATCCTCTATCCACAATGCCGTCCGCGCCAAAGTAAGACCTCTTATCATGTATGACGGTGCTAGAGAACTCAATGGGGTGTGTTGGGGGCAACATGGCAGTGCAGTCGAAAAGAGTCGCAATATACTACCTTAGCAAAAGTTTACATTGTGAAACGGATACTCCACGGCTCGGAAAACTTACAACGCTTTGGCTTAGGCGAAGACTAAGCAGTATATTGACTCACACTACCTTGTTGATTTCCAAGATGGATCCGATAAACTACATATTTGAGAAACCAGCTCTCTCCGGAAGAATAGCAAGATGGCAAATGATCTTGACGAATCGACATCGATACACTTCTCGAGCGATCAAAGGAAGTGTAGTAGCCAATCATTTGGCTCATCAAGCCGTAGATGACTATCGATCTATGCGGTTGAATTTCGGATGAAGATGTTTTACTATCGCTGATTGTGAAGAACCGGGACGAACGAAGGACTGAACAAGGATCCCGATGGACCATGGTCTTCAATGGAGCCTCAAACACACTTGGCAATGGCATTGGCGCCATCATTACATCCTGGCAGGGACACACTCCATTCACCGCTTGATTATGTTTCAATTGTACCAACAACATGGCCGAATTGAGCGTGCATCATGGGTATTAAAGTGCTATTGACTTAAGAATCAAGTTCTTACAAGTGTATGGAGACTCGACTTTGGTGATCGGTCAAATTAAGGCGAGTAGGATCGAAGCATCCAATCTCATTCCATATCGAGCATGTTTTGAGTTTGATCTACTTGAAGAGATCACTTTCAATCACATTCCACGAGAAGAGAATCAATTAGCGGCATTAGCTACTATGTCATCTTTGTTCAAGGTCGGATGGGACATGAGGCTCCCTAGATCATCATTGAGAAGTTTGACGAACAACATATTGTTATGAGCTTGACACGAAGAGAAACCTTGGTACTATGGCGTGAAGAGGTATCTTGAAACTCGGAATATCCCGAGGGCATGTCATGATGAAATCTTGAGAAGATTTGCATCAAATTCTTCCTCAATGGCATCTATACAAGCAACCACGACTTGTGCTTACTTCTTGTGTGACCCGGAAACAGTGGAATGAATCATGGAAGAATTACGAAGGCGCATTTGGTACTCACTCCGTGGACATACGATGGCAAAGAAGATTAAAGAGCGGTTACTATTGGTCCACCATGGGGCGATTGTCACGTTATGCTCGATCTTGTCACAAATGCAGTTATGGGACAAAGTGCACATACCTCGAGTACCTCAAGATGTTCTACTTGTCCTTGGCCTTTTGCAATGTGGGGCATTGACATGATTGGAGAAATCAAGCCAGCTTCCGGACATCGTTTCATCCTTGTAGCAATTGATTACTTCACCAAGTGGGTAGACCTCGTTCGCATCCATTACCAAGAATGTTGTGGCTCGATTCATCAAACATAATCTTATCATCGGTATGGTACTCGAAAGGATCATCACGAGATAATGGTTCCAATCTCAACAACAAGATGATCACGAACTACGCGCAGTTCAAGATCAAGCATCACAACTCTTCTTATATCGGCCCTAAGATGAATGGCGCGATGGAAGCCGCCAACAAAATATCAAGAAGATTATAAAGAAGATGATTTGAGTTACAAAGATTGGCATGAGATGTTGCCATTTTCTCTTCATGGTTATCGCACTCTGATCTGAGACATCAGCAGGCAACCCCTTCTCTCTTGTATACGGTATGGGCGGTCCTACCCATCGAGGTTGATTCCCTCAACTAGGAGTCCTCAGGGCCGAGTTAAGCGACGATTGGGTCCAAACCCTTTATCATATTAACTTGATTGATGAGAAGCGACTGCATCCATACGGACGGATCTATCGAGGCGAATGATCGGAGCATTTAATAAGAAGGTCAAGCACGAGTCTACCAAGTCGGTGATCTAGTAGTCAAGCGCATCATTCTTCCACAAGGTGATCGAGGGGCAAATGGACTCCCACCTACGAGGGACCATTTGTAGTCAAGACAGTATTTTAGGCGGAGCTATGATACTTAGCACCATGGATGGTGAAGACTTCCCACCATGTGAATGCAGACATAGTCAAAAATACTACATAAAGAGACCCGCTAGGTCGGTGACCTAGGCAAAAATAAGGGCATCTGGCGAACCAAAAGGTTGGGCAAAGTTAATATATATACAAAACATGTACACGGCAAGTCGAAAACACGAAAACGGCTTGGGCAAAAAGGTATCGGTGGCGAAAACCGAAAGGGCGGTCTAGGCAAAAGTTAGGGATTTAAGCGTACGACTATGTCTCGTCCAGATCACTTTCTTCCAGACTACTATCAGCATTCAAGATTCAAATGACGAAAATCAATTCACTCACTTTCTACTGACAGCAAGGAGATGAGATGGTTGAAATATATGAGTACTAGCATAGTTGGAACTTAACGAGATTGTTTCCGCATAGCTTTTTACTTTTCTTGTATACAGACTACTTGGCCATACCCCACCTTTCAAATAAATACAAGTTTTCTTTCTCTTTACAATCATCACTGTTGTTGTTTGCATAAAGTCCAACGTTTTGCTTTGAATAATTATATGCATTTGACAATAAAAATCTAGTCACAAATATGTGAAAAGTAAACATAACAAAGTAATTGCTACAGGCTCCAGGAATTGAGATAACGTGAAGTCACCAATGCATTCCCATGAGCATGATCCCCACAGGTGTCACTCACTAAACCTTCGGAGGTCTACATTGGTGGTGATTCCACTCAGCTAAATCATGTTACATCAGGTTCCCAAGCAGTGGCGCTTCCCCATCCGGTATTTATCCCAACAAAATCTCTCCAATCATCATTTCCACAGCAGCGTGATATCAGGACTGAAACTTGGTGGATAGTGCATCGGAAACCTACACCTTTTATTCCTCAAGGAGATGTCAAGCGGCTCCGAGATTCTTCTTGGTCTCCCAGCAACTATCAAATACTCTTCACAGATCTACCGCAATCCCCAATAGAGTACCTCCTAGACTCTCCCGGTAGGGTCTATGCAGGATCCTCAACAGCGCATCTCTCGATCTCTTACATCCCCAACAATATCTAGGCCCAAGACTTGGTCAGATAGTGCATCAGAGGAATCAAAGTTATCTTTCTTCTCAGGGTCTCCATCCGTTCCATCCCCAGCAGAAGTAAGTCCTCGAGCGAGCATCCACATCTTCTTCAAGATGGATATGTTTTGAAATACCACGATATCTATCATTCATGCATTACTCATAAAAGTCATAATTTATGCATATGTCATTCATAAACATCATCATGCATCATACTTTGCATAAGACTAACAATATTACATCAAAAGTTTCTCTTGTTTTTCCAGCGGTGAAAATCATACGAAGCAGACGGTCCGGATTAATGCGAAACGGGCGGAGAACTATCGAGCGACCACCCTAGTTGTCCTCGACAAGCGGTCCATGATTAATGCAGAAGAGGGCAGAAAACTATCGAACGACCACCCTAGTTGTCCTCCGACAAGCTGGTCGAGATTAATGCCCGAAGCTAGGCGGAAAACTATCCGAGCAGCCGCCACAGTTTGTCCTCGGACAACGGATCCGGATTAATACCCAAGCAGACGAGAAAACTATCTATACAATCACAAGTTATCCTCCGATAGCATTGGATCAATAGAAGCACCGGGGAAGCTGTCCATATTTTGCCAACTACTATCCTCGGAGTAATGCACGAAGATGTATTCGACCCTCTCTTATTATCAGCGGCAGACCACGAGTCTAGCGTACGACTCAGTTGCCTTGGATGGCATCTTAAGCCCATCTCCGACTACTTGTCAATATTTCTCCACTTTCAGAATGCTGCATATTTGGTTAAAAACCAATACAAACCAATAACTTCATTCAAAGATGAGCACGAAGTCTAACGTCGACTCCTCGGATGGCATCTTAAGCCATCTCCATGCTCCTTCCACTCCGGAAGCGTCTCGAGAGCTAGCGTCGCTCACTCCTCCGCACCGATCTTTCCAGATGGCATCTTAAGCCCATCCCCCTCAGTTCTCCTATCAACAATCTCGAGTCTAGCATATGACTCATTCCCCAGCGAAGTCTCCAACTTCTCGGATGGAATCTATAAGCCCATTCCGCATTATCGATAGACGGTGAGTGCAAATTTTCGGTGTACTCATTTCAATAATCTTCTACCTCCGGGTCACGAAGGCAAACACGCCATCTAACCTTCCATACAAGAAGATTGAACAGGGGAAGGCATCATACCCCAAAATTTTCCCTCCTACTTCTCAAGACATTTCATTATAAGTTCCTCGAGGGTTGATCGAGGACAAACACTCTCCTAGACAATCAACCCAAACTAGGGTTTGGTGATTCTCGGATCAAAATGGACTTCAACATCTCAATGGTCTTCATGCCTCCTCATATGCTTCAAATATTCTCCATGTCAAGTTTCAAGCCTCACAAGTCAAGATTCCTCGGACAATTGCTTAGATAGTTGAAAATCAATTGTATTGGACAAAAGTCAACTATGGTCAACATACGGTCAAACTTCATGATTTTTGGTCAACATCCTCATTTTGAAGTTACATTCATCATTTGATCAAGGGTTGATCATGATTCACAAGAAAACTCAAGATTTGCTCAAAGTCAAACTTTCTAAATTAGGGTTTCTCGTTGAAAAGTCAACTAAACTTTGGTGAGCATAACTTCTTCATACTTTCTCGAAATTTTTCCACCACCTCTTGTTTTGAAGGAAATTCAATTCTCTACAACTTCATGTCTCACAAGAATGTTCAAAAATGCTTCATTTGGAAGGTATGGATCAAAACATTCGAGTCCTTTTCAAAGTCAACAAAAGTCAACATTTTGTTTTGAAGATATATTGAGCATGGAAACTCAATTGAGATGAAACCAAAGAGGTTGGTTAGAGGACTCTTAGAGCTTTCCAAAAGTCCAAGAACACTAAAAATGTGGAAAATTGAGAAAATACACCATTCACAAGTTGGGCATTTTGAACAATTGCACAAAGGGATATTTGTCAAAATGCAATTTTTCCAAATGGGCCAATAATTTTATGATCCAAACTTGTTCATAATATTATTTGTGACCTATTGATGCCTTGCATGATAATTTTCTATTTTATTGATTTATTTTTGAATTTAAAACCATTTAATTCAAAATTAAATTATATAAAATATGAAAATAAGATATTTTTCAAAGGTGAATTTCTATCAAACTTGAGGTCCAAGATAGCCCATGAAACATACCAAATTCGTGCTAGCTCTCATATTGAAGAAAAATCAATTTTTCCAAAATTTGATTTATTTGAAAAATTTATAACACGTTCATGATCCAATCTTTTTTCCTTCTTTTGCTCTCTAATACACTCTATAAATACCAAACAAATTGCACATCAAAGGACACGAAACCCTAGCCTACACACCCTTATTTTGCCAACTTTTCTCAAATTGTCAAAATCGTGTTTGAAGTTCCACCACTTTCAGCCATCAAAATCATTCCATTATGTTCCTAGGGTAAGTTTGAGTAAGTACATCATTATCAATGATCAAAGCGACCTGAATCGATGCATACATGTTCATACATATTCAAAATTTTCTTGAATTTGCATTTTATTTATCACTTGTTTTAATTGATTCTAATGATTTTATTGTGTTCATGAGACTCCATATGGTTGATCTGGGCAATGTTGCTAAGCTTGAGCGTCCGAATCTCAATTTGCCATACTTAGGGTTCTTAGAACTGTGGCTTGAATCTCTAATTGCGGGGACGATTCGGTGAAAGCGAAGACCACTATTGGATTCGCAGGACCCGATTTAGGGGTAGTATTAACCTCAACCGATTTCCATTATTTTGCAGGTTTGATGATTTTGCCTGGAGAGAGCGATAGGAGCTAGGGCTCCGTCGTGAACCGATTGACTCGAGCGTGCGTGGCAGTGCGTTCTCGATTCGTCCATTCATAAGTGGTGGGCCCGGCTTGCGTGTGTTTGAAGTCAAATCCTTGACACGTATCACTTATATTCATTGATTCGACTTTCCAAACACCAAGTACATCATGGTAGCGATGGTTAAGGCATTGGATGGAGGAGACTCTCAATGGTCATGAGTTCGAACCACACGGGACCGTTCTCTTTTCTTTTACAAACTTGACATATTTTCATATTTTCTTATTTTATTTTCTTTTAATATTTTCATTCATTTAATTTATCTTTCATAATTTTTATCATGCATTTAAAATACCAAAAATATTTATTTTTGCATACACATCAGAAAAATGTTTATTTAATTTATAAAATTAAAATATTATTTTGCATGCATATTTAATTTAATTTCTATTTTATCATTTAAATCACTTTTAATTGATTTTTAATTATTAAATTAACTCCAAAAAATCCCAAAAAATTATTTTAGCATATTAATGTTATTTCCAGCATGAAAACATTTTTCTCATTCAAAAATTACTAATTTTACTAACATTTTCCTCTTATTCAATTTCCTCATATTTCCCAATTTTTCATCTGTTCACAGGTTTATTCCGTTTCGGACAATTTTTTATCGTTTTCTTTTCTTATTATGTAATTGCCTATGGGATGTAATAGTTTAATTAGGACTTTTATTTTCCGCACTTTTCAATTATGTATCTGCCCCAAAGCCATGTAATAGCGTAGGACATTTATCTTTCCGCACTTTACTTTCCGCATTTTACTTTCCATCTTATAAGCTAGTAATTAGGCGTGTATGGCAAGATAAAATTGGACATAGCTCACTCTTAATTCAAGATAAAATACAGAAATCAACACACTCTTTCACATGCACCTTAGGGTAATTCTCTCTCGTTTACAATTCAAATGGTTAAGTCCCTCGAGCGTAGAGGTATTCTAGCAGATTGCCTTCAAACAAATCATCATAGTCCCATCGATACAAGATCATAGACCCACGATGCTTAAGCCTCGAATGTCCCACTTACATCCAACGAATAGGGTTACCTACCAACTAATGGTATGAATAGCACTATTCTAAAGGAAGTAAAATAACACGACCAATTAAGGTAGGTAATAAGACTTTTAGTTGCTTGCTCCATCAAAATACTTTTCACACCTCACTTTTTTCAAAGTTCAAACTCTTTTCAAAGCGAAACATTTCGAACACTTTGTATACATTCCTACATGAATCATTACAAAGTCAAAGCGAAATGCCTTTTCAAAACATTTTTGTCAAACACACGAAAGCACAAGTTTTAAAGTGATCTAAGAGCAACTAAGAGCCCGTAGATAACTACGGATGGAAAGGGTGCTAATACCTTCCTTTTCATAACCTTCTCCCTTACTCGAGAATCTAACGAAGGTCTTTTACTGTACTTTTACCTTCCCTTAATTGGATAAAAGAAAAGTCGGTGGCGACTCTTGCTATCCGCACATTGCGATACAAAAATCTCAAAGTCGGTTCACCGTATTCTGAGCGACGACTGAGGATTTACCCTAAGAGAGAATGCCTTAAGTTTCTAGATCACCTTTATTGCTTTTCTGTTTGACTTGCTTTATCTTTAAGGGTTGCTTGGGTATTATATTTGTGGGGATCCTACACGGATCGGGTTTCCTTTTAGGTAAGTAGCAATAAATCATCGCGACCGTTAGGCGTATATCGAAATGGTCAACATGATGGCTACGTTAGTGTGACACTTTGGATGTCTGATACTCTTCATTTCCAAGTTGAGGATAGTATTTGGCTGCGTGGTGTCATCAAGCACTAACTAAACTTTTAGAACCTTAATTGACCCATCTTGGCCATTAGAAGGTAGTGAGATGGCGGCTTTGGTGAGACTAAGGTTGGTTGATACTCGATGCTATGCTCATTGAGATCGGACTTTTGGGATATTTTCGGTCGACCACTTGGTAGTCGTATTGAAATAAGCCTCTGAGAAAGATCAATGATGTGAGATTCCTAGAACCGGTTACTATTATAGGACGGGATGAACCAACTCAAACTTTTGGTGGGGTAATCACCTATACCTCATGAAGCCTTAAACCTAGGCTCATTGTGTGAATTGTTTGTGTGTGCTAAACATGACATCATGACATCATCGCATTGCATATCATTTCTAACTATTTCAAGGACCTAGGGATTTATCTTTGCTCTGTTTGTAGGGATTATGGCTTCTAGAAAGACTATCGAATCAACTTCATGGGTATACCTTCTCACCTCAAAGAATGGTTTGAAATTCCCGACCATGCCGGTTCATCAAAGACATGGTTATCTACTTGACTTGGTTATCTCCGGTTTTGAAGAAGATATGATGCATGTCTATTCGGTTCTTGATCTGAAACACCATTGCTTTACATTCCCAGATTATCAGTTAGTTCCTACCTTGGAAGAGTTCTCTAAGCTACTTGGGATACCTATTCTTGACCAAATGCCATTCACCGGTTTAGGAAAGGTTCCTAGGTATGAAGACATTGCATCGATTACATCTTAAGCGCTCGGACATTGAAGCCAATTGGGAAACTAGAAGCGGAGTTAAGGGTTTACTTGCTAAGTTCCTAATTAAGAAAGCCGAGAATTCCTCAAAGTTATGAGTTTCCATGCATTCGAAGACATTGTGGCCTTGATAATCTATGGTTTGGTTCTATTCCCTAACTCAGATCAATTCATAGATGTCAACGCCATCAAATTGTTTCTTACTCGCAATCCTGTGCCTACCTTACTTGGAGATATTCTACATTCTCTCCACACTCGTACTATTAAGAGACAAGGAACTCTCATGTGTTGTATCCGTTACTTTCGGGTGGTTTATTTCGCACCTTCCTTCATCGGTTTGAAGAGCGAGCAAAGGTTGAAGTGGTCTCAAAGGCTAATGTCACTCTCTCATTCGGATATCCGTTGGAGTCTTTTCTCTCAAAGGATTTCACTTTCATTGGCGTTGTGGAGAATTCCCTAATGTACCACTCCTTGGTATAAGGGGTATTACTTACAATCCTTCTCTAGCTCTCGTCGGTTTGGTTTTGCTCGAAGAGATGGTCCACATGATATGCTTCTCCAAGATATTGTGTTCGACTACCACGATCTCGAATTACCAGCGAAGGTTCATACGCTTGGGGCATGGTAAAGAAGGCGATACCAAGACTTTGGGGCACCAAAACTCCATTCCTTGGGAACCTTACCTCAAATGGGTGAGCTCGAGCTCAAAACTCATGATGCCATTCACTTTGTCCTAAGTAATTATGGAACACTGTTGCTATGGGTGGCGTACCCTATCTTGTTCTCCATCGACATGCCCTCGATCTTGAAGACTTGAAGAGATCTGGATTCACTCAAAGAAGGGATACATTGAAGCTCGGTTGCTATGCAAGCGAGAAAAGGTACTAGAGTTGACAAGCTACTTCACGAGGCGAAATATCAACATACTCTCGGCACTAAGAGCGCCCATGGGAGACTTAGAGCTTTAGGATTTTTATGTTTTTTTATTTTATTTGTTTCATCTTTTGTACTTAAAAGAAAAGAATAAAAAGAGAACTAATAAATGTTTGTTCGTGCTTGTTTAACAAATTTAAATCTCTAAGGTCCTTAAAACATTGCATTGCATTTGCATAAACATCGCATATCATGGCATAACATCTCATATAGTACATTGAAGATTGGTTTTCTCATTTCTCGCTATTTATTTTAGCGAAATGGCTCTTGAACAGTATCAAAGATCTTGAGGCTCGAATGCTCGGTTCAACAGATGTTCACTAGCTTGGTCCAAGGCCAAGAAGATCGAAGAAACTCATCAACGAGAAAGAAGAAGGTTGTTGGTGTTCTCAACATGGGCGGGGCGTTACAAGGTGGTCCTAAAGTGGTCGATCATAAAGCTCTCGAAGGAAGTGTCAAGAATGAGGGAGTGTCAAGGGTGATGATGAAGGCAGCCAGCGTGAGTCGAGAAGGAGGGAAGATCGCTATGATCATGACGATACTCAATGAAGATGACAAGGACAAGCAACTTGAAGACCATTGAATCTTGTGGAAAACTGAAGATGTCCGGGCTGAATTTTGATGATCTGAGTCTTGTCCACGTGTGGTTCCTCCCAATTCAAAGTTCCTACCTTTGCCAAGTATGATGGCATTTCTTGTCCGAAGCGCATTGAAGTCCTATGTCGGAAGATTAACCCCTGCTGATGAGAGAAAGTTGTGGATGCATTATTTCAAGAGTTTGTCCAGACTCGATTGGAGTGGTATTATCATCTAGAGAATGACCGTATCCGTTCTTGGGTGACTTAGCGGATGCTTTCTATAGGAAGTATGAGTACAATCTTGAATTGACACCCACTCGCATGCAACTACGAGCATGTCTATGGGTCGTGATGAGAAGTTCAAGGGTATGCTCGAAATGGAGAGATCTAGCGGGAGTTCACCACCCTTGTCCAATAGGGAGTTGGTTGACATGTTTATGGGAACAGACGGGCCCATTCTTCAATCATCTAATTGGAAACTCTTGAGGATTCACCGGTGATATTGACAAGAAGGCGTATCGAATGGTATCAAGGCGGAAGATTCATGTAGAGACATCTTCAATCTGCTGAAGAGATCTTTTGGTGGTAAGAAAGAAGCCAATGTGTGTGGTCGAAAAGCCGAGCCAAGACCGACCGCGCTCAATGCGTAGGGGGTTGTGATCTCAACCTACATCGGCACACCTCGGTGAGACAGCAGCGTAACGAGCGGCAGCCACGAGGCAGTTCTGAAGATCAACATGCCATTGTGCAAGCCTTGCAACACATGTTGAAAGCGGTGATGTCTTGAAGGATCCTCCTCAGTGTCAACACTTCCTCTCGAGATACAATCCTAATGCTAAGTGTGCTTACCACTCCAACAGCCGAGGCACGACAGCGACAAATGTTGGGCTCACGAAGAACAAGATTCAAGATATGATTGAAGCTAAGAAGATTGAGTTTGATCCTCTGTTGAGACTCAAATGTGATCAACGCGCCTATGCTAACCATGACAAGAGTTCCAATCTTTGTTGGGAGGATACTTATGTATTCAACATAGTTGACTTGACCATTCCTCATGATGGTAAGAAGAATTTCTTTAAGCGGTGTCAACCAGGATGCCCGAGAATTTTCGTTGGTGCCCATCTTTTGATGGTTGTGCTTGGTTGAGAAGGCGTGTTCGGTGCATGATGGATAAGTGAAATACTATTCTGAAACCGCTTTGTGGAGTACGTGTGAAGACATGTCTAAGAAACTGAATATCGAAGATGTGAATGAAGCTATACCTTCTGCATGGGATACCTTGGGATAGCCAAGTGGAAAGTTTGATTACATGGTGAAGTATACTATTCCTGAAAGCTACAAAATTCCTATTGAAGATGTTAAGGCGACCGGATGGGGTGACGATTTCCCAGAAGACTATGCTGATGTTAACACTATAAGGATTTCCTCTGCTGATCCTGTGCCTAGAGTGGCACCTCTCATCATTACTTCTCCAAGACCAGTTCCATATTCCTCCGACAAAGCTATCCCTTGGGACTATGGATCTGATGTTTACTATCATGGCGTCAAGCAAGACCCTCTGACCATTAAAGATCTTACAGTTGAAGCTACCATTCCTGACATTAACAACATCACCGGATCGAGTAAGGTGACTAGAACCGGAAGGGTATTCTCTCCAGATATCTCTCCTCCAAAAGACGCTGCGACTCCAGCTCACATTCCAGCTATTCAATCCATTCCCCAAGCTAGAGGGAAAGAACCAGTGTGACACCCCGATTTAATTCAAAAATTAAATAAATAGGAATTTAATTATTTAATTAATTAAAGACTTGATTATTTATATTTTTAGAATTAATGGGATTAATTAAAGAGAAAAGAGATGAAGGTGTGAGGTGTAATTAGGGGTGTGAGGAGTAAATGACTCTACTCTTACTAATTACCATTTATTTTATTTTATTGGAATAAATAAAGGAACATTAAAAGGAATATAAAAAGGAAAAGAAAGAAAAATAGGTCTTTTTGGAGAAAAGCTATTATACGTAGAATTGGAAAAGAGAAGAAAGAGAGGAAAAGCCGACGCCGAGAGAAATCGAAGATCATCGCGAGGTAAGGGGTGATTTCGTTCGGTTAATATGCTTTATGGGTTTTGGGAATCAAAGGGATAATTGGGTATGTTAGGAAGTTTGAATTTTGATGATTATAAGTTATAGGAATAAACCCTATCTTGTGTCGGTGTTTGGAATTAGGACCATTAGTATGTCAAATAATTGATAGAGATGAATAAACCATGTTGTTTGATGTTATAATGGTGTGAAATGATTATGAAATGGTGTTCCTAATGTCCCAATTCGTATTTCAAAGTTTGGAAATGATAATGGATGCAAAATGCTGTCAAAAGTAGCAGAAAATGCTGTCATAGGTCGTGGGAACCGGTTCCCTGTGGGGAGGAACCGAGTTCCCAGTGTAATGCTTCAAAACTGGGAAAATTTGTACTCAGGAACCGGTTCCTGTATATGTCGGAACCGGGTTCCCATACAAAAACCAGGGAGCTTATTTTCAAACTTCACAGGAACCGGTTCCTGTATATGTAGGAACCGGGTTCCACAGTGTATTTTTCAAAAATACTTAAACTTCAAAAATTCATATTTTCTAAACCGTAACTCCGATTCAAGTGCCGTTTTCGGCGTTATTTCTTAAATTTAAAATACTATCTTTTAGAAAGGAAAAATATTATTTTCTCAAAATTATTTTAAAAGAGTCGAGCTCCGATTTTGAAAAGTATGGATAATTAAGGATAACGGGAATTAATGCAAATGGTCTAAGTTCTGGGATGAGAACTAATGCGTACAATGTTGTATTTTGATATTCATTATGATTGAATGTGATACATTGATGAATTGGAATTATGTGGATTATATTGATATTATGATCTGTGAAGTGATGTTGCATGCTTTTATGATGCATGCATGAGCATTGTTAAAATTGGTTCATTCCCATTGTGCGGAAGTGGTAGCGAGCCAATAGACTTACCGGATGTAGAGGTAGTGAGGCTAGATTCTTGACCCAATGGTTATGGGCGAATCATGGATTACCTGTCTTTCCACATGTAAGCGGAGGCGGTGGGTGAACTCGGTTCACGTTTGGTACCACATGCATAGAGTCGCATTGCATATGGAATTGTAACATGCTTGGATGGTTTCAGGTGTTGCAATTTCCATTGTTTATTATATACATGTTCATTGTGTGAACTACCTTGTGGCGATTATGACTTGTGTTGGTTAATGGATTAATGTATCTGTTTATTCATTGTATTCTAAAATGTATAGTGCATGTTATATTGGTGGAGTCTCACCCTTACTTTAACAATTTCGGATCCGGTGATTAGGCTTGGAGTCGATGAGGATAGCTCTAGCATTAGTCGATTAGTTAATCCTCGTGTGTGTAGGTGCTCTGGTAGATGTAACACTGGGGAATGTTTGTTTGAAATTCTTTAATGGAATTCCTTAATGTTTTGAATCCTGTTTAGTTCATTATCCTGGAATACTATGAATGATGTATTCAGAATTTTTGGTTATGTTTCATTTCCGCTGTTAAACATAATCTTTTGCATTATTTACTTAATAAATATTCTTCAGAGAAAGCATGACACTGTATTGATTGTTTTAAATTATTTAAATTATGACGCCTCTTGGATTGTGATTAAAATACTCTGATTATTAATTATAAAACGCGGGTAAATAGAAGGGGGTGTTACAATAGTGGTATCAGAGCATAGTCGGTCTTGTCTTAGTGTCGTTATCCCTTTTAGTATGCGACTAGTGTAAGTAACATTGTCGATACTTGTGTGCTGATGTAGATTGTTTTGTAATGTTACAGAGCAATGGCTGGAAGAGGTAACAGAAGGTATGATGATGCTATTGCTGAGGCGTTGGGAATGTTAGCTGGAGTGCTCGGAGGGAATCAGCAGGGAGCTGCGATTGGTGCTGATAGACAATTGGGGAATTTTCAGAGGAATAATCCTCCGTTGTTCAAGGGTGCACATGATCCCGAGGGTGCTCAGAAGTGGTTGAAGGAGATCGAGAGGAACTTGGGTGATTGATTGTCTTGAGGTGAAGGTGAGGTATGGTACTCACATGTTAGCGAGAGGAAGCGATGGTGGTGGGTTGCTACCGGGGCGGAATTGGAAGAAGATGGAATTGCATTGACTTGGGTTGTGTTCGGAGAGCTTTTAGAGAGGTACCTTCACGAAGACATTCGGGAAAGAAGAGATTGAGTTCTGGGCTCAAGCAAGGCAACAAGTTTATGGTGAGTATGCAGCGAAGTTCTTGAGTTAGCAAAGTATTATGCTAATTACCCTAACGATGCAGATGGAGAATTTTCCAAATGTATCAAGTTTGAGAATGGTGCGTGATGAGATCAAGCGGTATCGAGTATCGTATATCGAAGGTTCCACGATTTGGTTGATTGTAGTAGGATTACGGAAGAAGATCTTGCTAGTACTAAGTCGAATGCTCGAGGTTATCTTTGATGGTAAGGGCAAGAGACATATGGATCATGATAAGCCATATGATAGAAATAATCGAGAGATCGGAGGTTGGAAGAAGCCTAGTGGGGAGACTCGGTTCTTGGTTCTTAGTAAAGTGTTACGGATGTGGTGAATTGGGTCACCGAGCTCCTGAATGCAAGAATGATGCGAGGAAGTGCAACAATTGTGGAAGATTCGGTCATCTAGTTGTTGAGTGTAGATCCAGAAGGATAACATGTTACAACTATGGTGAAGAAGGACACACTCGTCTGCAGTGTACTAAACCAAAGAAAGAGTAAGCTGGTGGGAAGGTGTTCGCTTTGTCAGGATCAGATGTTAAGCCTGATGATCGGTTGATTAAATGTACATGTTTTATTAATGGCATACCTTTAATAGCAATTATTGATACTGGAGCGACACATTCTTTTATTTCTTTGGATTGTGCTAAGGGATTAAATCTGGAAATTTCTAATTTGGATGGAAGTATGGTTATTGACACTCTGCGTCGGGTTCGATTGACTACTTAGTATGTTGTAGGAATTGTCCTATTGTTATTTTTGATAGAGGTTCGGTATGGATTTAGTGTACCTACCGTTAGAACAACTCGATATTATCCTTGGAATGAACTGGTTGGTCTTCAACGGGTTCATATCAATTTTTGAGAAGCAGGTCTTATTTCACGAAGAAGTTAAAGTGGAAGATGAGATTATGTCAGTTAAGCAGATGAATTCAGCCGTTAGAGAGGGTGTTGTGGTGTTTATGTTGTATTCTTCGAAGGAAGTGAAAGGAAAGGCTAAGAGTGGTGAATTACCGGTGGTTAATGAATTTCCAGAGGTGTTTTCGGAAGATGTTAATGATTTACCACCTGAGAGAGAAGTGGAGTTTGCTATAGATTTGATTCCTGGAACTAGTCCGGTGTCGATGGCGCCTTATCGCATGTCGGCATCTGAGTTGTCAGAGTTGAAGAAGCAATTAGAAGAGTTATTGGAAAAGAAGTTTATTCGGCCTAGTGTTTCACCGTGGGGTGCGCCGGTATTGTTGGTTAAGAAGAAGGAAGGTACAATGAGGCGTGTGTTGACTACGAGCAATTGAATAAAGTGACCATCAAGAATCGGTATCCATTGCGAGGATTGATGATTTGATGGATCGATTGGTCGACTTGTGTATTTAGCAAAATTGATCGAGGTCCGATATCATGATTCGTGTTAAAGCGGAGATATTGACGCATTTAGAGCGAGGTATGGGCATTATGAATATTCTGTTATGCCATTTGGAGTTACTAATGCACCTGGTGTGTTTATGGAGTACATGAACAGGATATTTCATCCGTACCTTGACAAGTTTGTGGTGGTGTTCATTGATGACATCCTGATCTATTCAAAGAATGATGAGGAGCATGCAAAGCATCTTAGGATTGTATTGGAATTGTTGAAGGAGAAGAAGCTGTATGCGAAGTTGTCTAAATGTGAGTTTTGGTTAAGCGAAGTGAGTTTCCTTGGTCACGTGATTTCCAAGAATGGTATTGCTGTTGATCCTACGAAAGTAGAAGCGATATCTCAGTGGGAAGCACCGAAGAATGCTTCAGAGATTCGTAGTTTTCTTGGTCTTGCAGGTTACTACCGGAAGTTCATTGGGGGATTTTCGAAGTTAGCGTTACCGTTGACTAAGTTGACAAGAAAAGGTCAAGCGTTTGTTTGGGATGCAGATTGTGAGAAGGGATTCCAAGAATTGAAGAGGAGGTTGACTAGTGCTCCGATTTTAATTTTGCGAATCAGGAAGAATCTTCGTAGTGTATTGTGATCGTCTTTGATGGGTTTAGGAGGTGTTTTGATACAAGATAGGCAGGTTGTGGCTTATGCTTCAAGACAATTGAAGACTCATGAAAGGAATTACCCGACTCATGATTTAGAGTTGGCGGCTGTTGTGTTTGTGTTGAAATTGTGGAGACATTATCTGTATGGTTCACGATTTGAAGTGTTCAGTGATCATAAGAGCCTGAAGTATCTCTTTGATCAGAAAGAGTTGAATATGAGGCAGAGGAGATGGTTAGAGTTTCTCAAGGATTATGATTTTGGTTTGAATTACCATCCTGGTAAGGCAAACGTTGTGGCAGATGCGTTGAGCAGGAAGTCCTTGCATATGTCGATGTTGATGGTTCGTGAATTGGATTTAGTGGAACAATTCAGAGACTTGAGTTTGGTATGCGAAACTACTCAGAATAGTGTGAAATTGGGCATGTTGAAGCTGATTAGTGGTATCTTGGAAGAGATTCGAAATGGACAGAAATCTGATGTCGGTTTAGTGGACAAGCTGACATTGATTAACTAGGGTCAAGGAGGCGAGTTCCGAATTGACGAGAATGGCGTTATGAGACTTGGTGATAGAGTGTGTGTTCCGGATGCTGCTGACATCAGAAAGAGTATCTTGGAAGAAGGACATCGAAGTGGGTTCAGTATTCATCCTGGGCTACTAAGATGTATCATGATTTGAAGAAATTATTTTGGTGGCCTGGAATGAAAAAGGAAATTGCCGAGTTTGTGTACGCATGTTTGGTTTGTCAGAAATCAAAGATTGAACATCAGAAGCCGTCGGGATTGATGGAACCGTTGTTTGTTCCGAAATGGAAATGGGATGGAATTTCTATGGATTTTGTGTCTGGTTTGCCGCGGACAGCGAAGAACTGTGATTTTATTTGGGTCATTGTCGACCGATTGACGAAGTCTGCTCACTTTATTCCGATAAGAATGGATTATCCGATGAAGAGGTTGGCAGAATTGTATGTGGAGAAGATTGTAAGTTTGCATGGTATTCCGTCTAGTATTGTGTCGGATAGAGATCTGAGGTTTACTTCTAAGTTCTGGACAGGATTGCAGGAAGCTTTGGGTACTAAGTTACGATTGAGTTCCGCATATCATCCACAGACAGATGGTCAGACGGAGAGGACGATTCAGTCGTTAGAAGATTTGTTGAGGGCTTGTGTGTTAGAGAAAGGTGGAGCTTGGGATAGCTATTTGCCGTTGATAGAGTTTACCTATAACAATAGTTTTCATTCGAGCATCGATATGGCTCCGTTTGAGGCATTGTATGGTAGGAGATGTCGGACACCGTTGTGTTGGTACGAATCTGGAGAAAGTGTTGTGATTGGGCCAGAGATTGTTCAACAAACTTCAGAAAAGATCAAGATGATTCAGGAGAAGATGAAGGCTTCTCAGAGTCGTCAGAAAAGTTATCATGATAAGAGGAGGAAAGATCTTGAGTTTAATGAAGGAGATCATGTGTTCATGCGGGTTACTCCAATGACTGGTATTGGTCGAGCCTTGAACTCAAGGAAGTTGACTCCGCGTTTTATTGGTCCGTTTCAGATTACTAAGAAAGTTGGGAAGGTTGCTTATTGTAATACGGTGAAGCCGACTTTGTAGGATTTTGTATCCAAATGTCGCGGATAGCAAGAGTCGCCACCGACTTTTATTTTATCAATTAAGGGAAGGTAAAAGTGAGAAAAGACCTTCGTTAGATTCGAGTTCGGGAGAATGGTTATGAAAAGGGAAGGTATTAGCACCCTTTCCATCCATGATTTATTCTACGGGCTCTTAGTTGCTCTTAGATAACCTTTTAAAATTGCTTTACGTGTGTTTGACAAAATGTTTTGAAAGAGGCATCTCGCTTTGACTTTGTAATGACTCATGTAGGAGTGTATACAAAGTGTTCGGAAATGTTTTGTTTTGAAAAAGAAATTTAAACTTTGAAAAAAAGTGTGGTGTGGAAAGCATTTGATAGAGCAAGCAACTAAAAGACTTATTTACCCACTCAGAATTGGTCGTTTTTTTGTTATACTTCTACGTTCCTTTAGAATAGCGCTAGCCATACCATTAGTTAGTAGGTAGCTCCATTCATTGGATGTAAGCGGGACATTCGAAGGGACATCGGATGGTCATAGAAAGCAACTTGTAGGTAGTATCCTAGCACATTCGAAGGGACTATCATCATTTTCGTGGCGACAATCGAGGTCAAGATCATGTATTCGGAGGCGACATCGTGGGTCTTATGATCTTTGTATCGAAGGGACTATGATGATTTGTTTGGAAGGCAGCGGTGCTAGAATACCTCTACGTTCGAGGACATGACCATTTTGAATCGAAAGGCATCGAGAGAGATTGCCTAAAGTGCGTGTGTGAAGAAGTGTGTTGATGTCAGAATATGTTATCTTGAAGATTAGTGGGCTATGTTCAATTTTAGTCTTGCCATACACGCCTAATTACTAGCAATTGATAAGGGTGCGGAAAGTAAAATGCGGAATGTAAAGGCGGAAATGTAAATGTCCTCGCTATTACAAGGCTTTGGGGAGATACATAATTTAAAATCACGGAAAATAAAGTCCTAAATTAAACTATTACATCCATGAGCAATTACATTATTGGAAAAAGCAGAATGATAAAATGATAAAGAGAAAATCGTCGAATCGGATCAACTTTGTACAAAGAAATTGGAAAATGCAATATGAATCGAACAAGAGAAAAATGTTAGAAAAATGCAAATTTTAATATGGAAAAATTACTACTACTGGAAATAAGATAAGTAAGCTAAAATAATTTTTTGGGATTTTTTGGAAAAGTTTTAATAATTAAAATGCAATTAAAAGTGAATTAAATGCAAAAATATAAATAAAAATAAATATGCATGCAAAAATGTATTTTTTAATTTATTAAATTAAATAAAGATTTTTAGAAAATAAATGCAAAAAGAAAATATTTTTTGTAATTTTTTAATGCATAAATAAAAATATAGAAAAGAATTTAAAATAATGCAAAATATTAAAAATAATGAAAATAGGAAAATATATGAGTTTTGTAAAAAAAAGAATGCAAACTGGTGCCCATAGGGATCGAACTCGGGACCCTGACTTCGGACCTTGAGGACCAACAGCGACCACTACACCATGTGTACATACATGTTTGAAACGGACTTAGTGGATTTTCACAGCATTCGCCTCGACTTGCTTCTTCACCATGGAGACTTCATCTTCTTCGTTTTAAATATTTGAAGTTAGCGTGGGTCTTTGTTCGACGAGTTCTGGCAAATATCAAAAGCGAGTACACATAATATAAATAACATTTGAAACCATGGTTCGATTCCTTAGGTCATCCAAGGTTTAATGGTATAGGTCTTGTTGGCCAATTTTTCTGTATAGAAACCTAATTCGATACAGGAACCCTAATCATGGTGAAACACGATTCGCCATAGAAATCCAATTGGCTTGCCAGAAAGTTTGCAAACTCGATTCTAAACACAAACAAACAATCAAAACAAGTTAATAATGCATGAATATTGATAATCGAATTTGGAAAAATAAACAAACCAAAGCTGGGATTGCTTGATCCTTGATGGTTTTGAGCGATGTAAAGTCTGGATCGACTCTAAAGACCTCAAGGAATGTAATGGACGGCTTGGAATGGGTTGAATCAAGCAAAACTAGGGTTACAGTTGCTTCAAACACAGGATTTTTGAACTTTGGAATAGGGTTTGTAGAGCAATTTTCGTCCTCTTGTGATTGGTATGCATCAGTATATATCTTTGGATGGATTTGGCATTGTTTTGGAAAGATTTGATCAATAATCAATGATAATCAAATTTGATATTTCCATGAAAATCAAATTTTCAAAACTTACTCAATTCAATCAAATCTTTTTTGTCAAATTTTGAATTTCTTTGGCTTTCCATGTATTAATTGGATCACAAAGAAGAAATAAAATCAATCTTCAATTAATTTTGATTTTATAATTTATGTTCAAATTTAATTTGCATTTAAATGAATAAATTACAAATTAAATAGAAAAATAAATCAAAAATTCGTGGCATTGGGCTTGGGTATTCCTAATTGCATGAGGAATAAGTTAGGATGAAGAAAAAGTAGGCCCATTTGCAAAGATTTGATTTTTGAAGTATCTCTTTGTGCATTCTTTCAAAATTGCCCAACTTGTGGATGGTGTATCTTGCTCAATTTTCCACATTTTTGAGTGTTCTTGGACTTTTTGAAAAGCTCTAAGAGTCCTGTAAACAATGTATTTGGTCTCATCTCAATTGGAGTTACCATGCTCAATATATCTTCAAAACAAAAGTTGACTTTTGTTGACTTTGAAAATGACTGTAATATTTTGAGCTATACCTCTCAAATGAAGCATTTTTGGACATTCTTGTGAGACATGAAGTTGTGAGAATTGCATTTCCTTCAAAATGAGCTTTGGTGGGAAAATTTACGAGAAAGTATGAAAGTTATGATCGGTCAAAGTTCAGTTGACTTTTCACCTAGAAACCCTAATTTAGAAAGTTTGACTTTTGAGCAAATCTTGAGTTTTCTTGATGAATCATGATCAACCCTTGATCAAATGATGAATGTAACTTCAAAATGAGGATGTTGACCAAAAATTATGAAGTTTGAGTGTATGTTGACCACAGTTGACTTTTTGTCCAATACACCCGATTTTCAACCATCTGAGCAATTGCCTGAGGAAACTTGACTTGTGAAGCTTGAAACTTGACATGGAGAATCTTTGAAGCATATGAGGAGGCATGAAGACCATTGGAGATGTTGGAAGTCCATTTTAACTTGAGAGATACCAAACCCTAGTTTGGGTTGATTGTCTAGGAGAGAGTTTGTCTGATCAACTCTTGAGGAATCCTTGAGTAGGGGTGTATGAAATCTCTTGAATAGATGGAGGGCAAATTTTGGGGTATGACACTTATCAGATTGCGTTACCGCCGTCACTTGCGAATTTGCATGATGTTTTCCATGTATCACAGTTGAGGAGGTACATTGCGGATCCGTCTCATCAGATTCAAGTAGATGATGTTCAGGTGCGGGATAATTTGACTGTTGAAGCAGTACCTGTGAGAATTGAGGATCGGAAAGTGAAGCAATTGCAGGGTAAAGAGATAGCACTGATACGGTAGCTTGGGAGGACGGTGAGGAAATGTAACTTGGGAGTGGAGAGTGGATGAAGGACTCGTATCCGAACTTTTTCTAAGGTATGTTTCGAGGACGAAAACTCTTTTAGTCAGGGAGAGTTGTGACACCCGATTTAATTCGAAATTAAATAAATAGGAATTTAATTATTTAATTAATTAAACACTTGATTATTTATATTTTAAATTAATGGGATTAATTAAAGAAAAGAGATGGAGGTGTGAGGTGTAATTAGGGGTGTGAGGAGTAAATGACTCTACTCTTACTAATTACCATTTATTTTATTTTATTGGAATAAATAAAGGAACATTAAAAGGAATATAAAAAGGAAAAGAAAGAAAAATAGGTATTTTTGGAGAAAAGCTATTATCGTAGAATTGGAAAGAGAAGAAAGAGAGAAAAAGCCGGCAGAAATCGAAGATCATCGAGGTAAGGGTATTCGTTCGATTAATATGCTTTATGGGTTTTGGGAATCAAAGGGATAATTGGGTATGTTAGGAAGTTTGAATTTTGATGATTATAAGTTATAGGAATAAACCCTATCTTGTGTCGGTGTTTGGAATTAGGACCATTAGTATGTCAAATAATTGATAGAGATGAATAAACCATGTTGTTTGATGTTATAATGGTGTGAAATGATTATGAAATGGTGTTCCTAATGTCCCAATTCGTATTTCAAAGTTTGGAAATGATAATGGATGCAAAATGCTGTCAAAAGTAGCAGAAAATGCTGTCATAGGTCGTGGGAACCGGTTCCCTGTGGGGAGGAACCGAGTTCCCAGTGTAATGCTTCAAAACTGGGAAAATTTGTACTCAGGAACCGGTTCCTGTATATGTCGGAACCGTGTTCCCATACAAAAACCAGGGAGCTTATTTTCAAACTTCACAGGAACCGGTTCTTGTATATATGTAGGAACCGGGTTCCACATTGTATTTTTCAAAAATACTTAAACTTCAAAAATTCATATTTTCTAAACCGTAACTCCGATTCTAGTGCCGTTTTCGGTGTTATTTCTTAAATTTAAAATACTATCTTTTAGAAAGGAAAAATATTATTTTCTCCAAAATTATTTTAAAAAGAGTCGAGCTCCCGATTTTGAAAAGTATGGATAATTAAGGATAACGGGGAATTAATGCAAATGGTCTAAGTTACCGGATGAGAACTAATGCGTACAATGTTGTATTTTGATATTCATTATGATTGAATGTGATACATTGGTGAATTGGCATTATGTGGATTATATTGATATTATGATCTGTGAAGTGATGTTGCATGCTTTTATGATGCATGCATGAGCATTTGTTAAAATTGGTTCATTCCCATTGTGCGGAGTGGTGGCGAGCCAATAGACTTACCGGATGTAGAGGTAGTGAGGCTAGATTCTTGACCCAATGGTTGTGGGCGAATCATGGATTACTTGTTTTCCACATGTAAGCGGAGAGTGGGTGAACTCGGTTCACGTTTTGGTACAGATGCATAAAGTCGCATTGCATATAGGTTGTAACATGCTAGGATGGTTTCCAGTGTTGCAATTTCCATTGTTTGTTATATTACATGTTCATTGTGTGAACTGCCTTGTGAACTGATTATGACTTGTGTTGGTTAATGGATTAATGTATCTGTTTATTCTGTTGTATTCTAAAAACATATAATGCATGTTATATTGAGCTGGAATCTCACCCTTAATTTAACAATTTCAGATCCGAAGTGATTAGCTGCTTGGAGTCAGTGAGGATAGCTCTAGCATTGAGTCAGTTAGTTAATCCGCGTGTCAGTGTCGTGCTCTGGTAGATGTAACACTGGGGAACGTTTGTTTGAAATTCTTTAATGGAATTCCTTAATGTTTTGAATCCTGTTTAGTTCATTATCCTGGAATACTATGAATGATGTATTCAGAATTTTTGGTTATGTTTCATTTCCGCTGTTAAACATAATCTTTTGCATTATTTACTTAATAAATATTCTTCAGAGAAAGCATGACACTGTATTGATTGTTTTAAATTATTTAAATTATGACGCCTCTTGGATTGTGATTAAAATACTCTGATTATTAATTATAAAACGCGGGTAAATAGAAGGGGGTGTTACAATAGTGGTATCAGAGCATAGTCGGTCTTGTCTTAGTGTCGTTATCCCTTTTAGTATGCGACTAGTGTAAGTAACATTGTCGATACTTGTGTGCTGATGTAGATTGTTTTGTAATGTTACAGAGCAATGGCTGGAAGAGGTAACAGAAGGTATGATGATGCTATTGCTGAGGCGTTGGGAATGTTAGCTGGAGTGCTCGGAGGGAATCAGCAGGGAGCTGCGATTGGTGCTGATAGACAATTGGGGAATTTTCAGAGGAATAATCCTCCGTTGTTCAAGGGTGCACATGATCCCGAGGGTGCTCAGAAGTGGTTGAAGGAGATCGAGAGGAACTTCAGGGTGATTGATTGTGCTGAGGGGCTGAAGGTGAGGTATGGTACTCACATGTTGGCAGAGGAAGCTGATGACTGGTGGGTTGCTACCAGGACGAAATTGGAAGAAGATGGAATTGCATTGACTTGGGCTGTGTTCAGGAGAGCTTTTCTGAGAAGGTACTTTCCTGAAGACATTCGGGGAAAGAAAGAGATTGAGTTCCTGGAGCTCAAGCAAGGCAACAAGTCTGTGAAGTGAGTATGCAACGAAGTTTACTGAGTTAGCAAAGTATTATGCTAATTACCCTAACGATGCAGATGGAGAATTTTCCAAATGTATCAAGTTTGAGAATGGACTGCGTGATGAGATCAAGTAGGGTATCAGGTATCAGCGTATCAGAAGGTACCCTGATTTGGTTGATTGTAGTAGGATTCTAGAAGAAGATCTTGCTAGTACTAAGTCGAATGCTCAGTGTTATGCTGATCGTAAGGGCAAGAGACATATGGATCGCGGTAAGCCATATGATAGAAATAATCAGAGATTTGGAGGTTGGAAGAAGCCTAGTGGGGGAGACTCTGGTTCTTCTGGTTCTTCCGTAAAGTGTTACAGATGTGGTGAATTGGGTCACCGAGCTCCTGAATACAAGAATTATGCGAGGAAGTGCAACAATTGTGGAAGATTCGGTCATCTAGCTGCTGAGTGTAGATCTAGAAGGATAACATGTTACAACTGTGGTGAAGAAGGACACACTCGTCCGCAGTGTACTAAACCAAAGAAAGAGCAAGCTGGTGGGAAGGTGTTCGCTTTGTCAGGATCAGATGTTAAGCCTGATGATCGGTTGATTAAAGGTACATGTTTTATTAATGGCATACCTTTAATAGCAATTATTGATACTGGAGGTTGCTGAAGACACCTCCAAACAAGAAATGGAGGAAATTCTGAAGATTATCAAGAAGAGTGACTACAATGTTGTGGAATAGTTGGGACAGACTCCGTCCAAGATCTCCATGCTGGCTCTGCTCTTGTGCTCCGAGGCTCATGCTAACGCCTTGGTGAAATTTCTGAAGAATGCTCACGTGCCGCAAGACACTACTACTGACCAGTTCAAAGTTTCTATTGCTAGCCTGGCTGCCAACAACGGCCTAGCTTTTCGATCTTGATTTGACTCCTGCCGGAAGAAACACAAAAAGCCTTGCATCTGTTGAATGCAAGGCATTACAATATCTCATGTTTCTTGGATCGGTTACGCTTTGAATATCCTTCCGGCCTTTTGATCGACTTGATGTTGAAGGGTTGGTTGAAGCCGGTGACATAATTGTGAGCTTTTGATGGTTCTAAGCGAACAATACTTGGAGCTCATTCTGCTGTCAAAGTTGGTTCCCGGACTTTTGATTCCACTTTCTTCGTCATGGACATCCGTCCGACCTACTCTGCTTACTTGGATGCCCTTGGATACATGGGCGGTATTGTTACCTCCACCTTGCATGAAACTAAAATACCGGTGAAAGGAAGGTTGTTCTGGTATGTGGTGAAGAAGAATATATGGTCGAGTCATCTATCATTCGATATCTCGAGATGGAAGGTGAATTCTTGAGACTCCTGTCAAGCTTTTGAAACAATACCAGTCATGCTGTTGACTCTCCTGTCACTCCTGAAGTTACACCAGTTCCGCCTAGGATGGCCTCGCTGAAAGATGCTCAAGACGCTGTTGAAGGAGGAAGTAGTACTATTTGGGGTCAGCTCCCCAATCTCCCTCTCAAATTCGACAAGACTGGTTTAGGCTTCACCATCAGAGGTCAGAAGATGATACGCTGCGAACGTGCCGACCAACTTCCTTTCCGCATCAGCCAAAGTGGAATCCATGCTATAAAGGGCGACAACGACTTCAATCAAGTGGATCTTCCCAACTCCCGACAGTGGACTCAGCAATTGGAAGACTGAAGACGTCATACCAATCTCCTTTAGACAGGAGTAATTGCTCTTGTTTTTGTTTTGCTTTTCGTATTTTCTGTGTTTTGAACAATAAACTCTTAAGCCTAGTGCCTTGCCCGGGGCACCATGGCTCGTTTGTGAGGGTTATTATTTGTCATTTGCATATTTTCATTCAATAAAATCGTTGGACTTTTGCATTCAATCATTGTTTTCTTTCTTTTACTTTATCACCCCTTCAAAAAGCTATGTGTTCTTACACACACCCGTGATACAACTGCGAATCACTCCGAATCTAGATTGATAACAGCTATGCTATTGCTAAATATGACCTCGATAATCCGATCTACCAAGCCGAAGGCGAAGGTGATGAAGATTGTGAAGTTCGAGAGAACTTGTCGACTGCTCTGAGAGAAGGCGAGTTATACTGACCACCACGAAGAGCAAGTTGAGGTTGCGAATTTGGAGTCTTGATGAAGACAGAAAAGAGATCAAGATAGGGCGGGTCTTGAGAGCGTGTTAAAGAAAGGTTAAATACGGATGTTACGAGACTATATTGTGGTTTTGCTTGGTCATACGAAGACATGCGGGTTTAGACATTGATATTGTGGTACACGATTGCCGACAAAGAGGGTTTTCTCGGTGAAACAAAGGTTCGTTGCATCGTCACGAGATGTCGAGAGAATCAAAGCGAAGTTGTAAACAGTTCAACCCGGTTTCCTAGCTGTTACTTCCTATCCACGTGGGTAGCTAATGTGGTGCTGTACCAAGGATGGCAAAGTTCGAATGTGTGTGGATTCGAGAGATGCGAACAAAGCAAGTCGAAGGCGATTTTCCACTTCCTCATATTGATGTTCTGGTTGACAACACCGCTCAACATAAAGTTTTCTCCTTCATGGATGGTTTTTCCGGTTACAATCAGATCAAAATGGCTCCTGAAGACATGGAGAAGACTACTTTCGTTACACAGTGGGGCACTTTTTGTTACAAGGTTATGCCGATCGGACTGAAGAACGCGGGTGCCACTTATCAGCGTGCCATGGTGACATTATTTCATGACATGATTCATCACGAGATAGAGGTCTACGTCGATGACATGATAGCTCGATCACAGACAGAGGAAGAGCATCTTGATCATCTATGGAAACTATTTGATAGGTTGAAGAAGTACAGATTGAGACTCAATCCTAACAAGTGCACTTTTGGAGTCAGATCCGGTAAGCTCCTAGGGTTTGTTGTCAGTGGAAAAGGTATTGAAGTTGATTCCGCCAAGGTTAAAGCTATTTAAGAAATGCCAGCTCCTCGCACCGAGAAGGAAGTCAGAGGTTTCTTGGCCAATTGAATTACATTGCCAAATTCATTGCACATCTAACCACTACTTGTGAGCCAATTTTCAAGTTACTAAAGAAAGATCAAGTAGTGAAATGGAACGACGATTGCCAGATCGCTTTTGACAAAATCAAGGAATACCTACAAAATCCTCCTATCACGATGCGCTGCGAAGAAGACCTTTTATCATGTACTTGCGGTGTTAGAGAACTCAATGGGGTGTGTGTTGGGGCAATATGGCGAGTGCAGTCGAAAAGTATGCAATATACTACCTTAGCAAAAAGTTTACCATTGTGAAACAAGATACTCACATTCGAGAAAACTTCGGCGCTTTAACAAACGCGCTAAATCGACTAAGGCAGTATATATTGACTCACACTACCTTGTTGATCTCAAGATGGATCCGATAAAATACATATTTGAAAACCACTCTCTCGGAAGAATAGCAAGATGGCGAGATGATCTTGACCGAGTACGACATCGTACACTTCTCGAGCGATCAAAGGAAGTGTAGTAGCCGATCATTTGGCTCATCAAGCCGTAGATGACTATCGGTCTATGCGATTCGAGTTTCAGACGAAGATGTTTTACTTATTCGATTACGAAGAACCGAGACGAAGGACACGAACAAGGATCGATGGACCATGGTCTTTGATGGAGCCTCAAGCGCAGGCAATGGCATTGGCGCCATCATTACATCCCTACAGGACATCGCCTTTCACCGCTAGATTATGTTTGATTGCACCAACAACATGGCGAATCTGAAGCATGCATCATGGGTATCAAAGCTGCTATTGACTTAGAATCAAGTTTTACAAGTGTATGGAGACTCACATTGGTGATCGGTCGGATTAAGGCGGTGGGATCGAAGCATCCAAATCTCATTCCATATCGAGCATGTTACGAGTTTGATCCCTACTTGAAAATCACTTTCAATCACATTCCACGAGAAGAGAATCAGTTGGCAGACGCATTGGCTACTATGTCGTCTATGTTCAAAGTTAGGTGGGACAACGAGGCTCCCCAAATTATCATCTAGAAGTTTGACGAACCAACGTATTGTTATGAGCTTGATACAGAAGAGAAACCTTGGTACTATGACGTGAAAAAGGTATCTTGAGACTCAGGAATATCCAGAGGGCATCATCAACGATAAGAAGTTTTTGAGAAGGTTCGCATCCAAATTCTTCCTCAGCAACGGCATCTTATACAAGCGCAACCACGACTTGTGCTTACTCCGTTGTGTAGACCGGAAAACAGCGGAACATATTATGGAAGAGTTACACGAAGGCGCATTTGGTACCCACTCCAGTGGTCATACAATGGCTAAGAAGATTTTGAGGACAGGTTACTATTGGTCCACCATGGAAGCTGATTGTTACGGCTACGCTCGATCTTGTCATAAGTGCCAGGTTTATGCCGACAAAGTGCACGTACCTCCGGTACCTCTGAATGTCCTAACAGCTCCTTGGCCTTTTGCGATGTGGGGAATTGACATGATCGGAGAAATCAAACCCACAGCTTCCAATGGACATCGTTTCATCCTTGTGGCAATTGACTATTTCACCAAGTGGGTAGAAGCAGCCTCGTTTGCATCTATTACCAAGAATGTTGTGGCTCGATTCATCATAATTATCATCGGTATCACTCGAATTATCATAGATGATCTTTGCACGTAGTTCAAAATCAAACATCACAACTCTTCTCCTTATCGGCCTAAGATGAATGGCGCAGTGGAAGCCGCCAACAAGAACATTAAGAAGATTATACAGAAGATGACAGTGACTTACAAAGATTGGCATGAGATGTTGCCATTTGCTCTTCATGGTTATCGCACTATAGTACGAACATCAACAGGGGAAACCCCTTTCTCTCTTGTATACGGTATGGAGGCAGTCCTACCAATCGAGGTTCAGATACCCTCAACCAGAGTCCTCCAGGACGCAGAGTTAGGCGAAGATGATTGGATCCAAACTCGCCTTGACCAGATTAACTTGATTGATGAAAAACGACTCGCATCCATGTGCCATGGACAGATCTATCAGAAACGAATGATCAGAGCATTCAACAAGAAGGTCAAGCACCGAGTCTACCAAGCTGGTGATCTAGTAGTCAAACACATCATCTTTCCACAAGGTGATCCCAGGGGCAAATGGACTCCCACCTACGAGGGACCGTTTGTAGTCAAGACAGTATTTTCCGGCGGAGCTATGATACTTAGCACCATGGATGGTGAAGACTTCCCACACCCTGTGAACACATACATAATCAAAAAATACTACGCATAAAAGAGACCCGCTAGGTTGACGAACCTAGGCAAAAATAAGGGAATCCTGGCGAACCAAAAGGGTTCAGGAAAAAGTTAAGGATATATATACAAAATTGTACACCCGGCAAGTTGAAAACCTGAAAAGGCGGCTTGGGCAAAAAAGGGTATCCCGGTAGACTGAAAACCCGAAAGGGCGGTCTAGGCAAAAGTTAGGGATTTAAGTGTACGACTATGTCTTGTCTCGATCATCTTACTTCCAGACTACTATCAGCATTCAAGATTCAAATGGCGAAAATCAATTCACTCACTTTCTACTGACAACAAGGAGATGAGATAGTTGAAATATATGAGTACTAGCATAGTTGGAACTTAACGAGATTGTTTCAAGCATAGCTTTTTACCTTTCTTGTGTACAAACTACTTGGCCATACGCCACATTTCAAATTAATACAAACCCTTTCTTTTTACAATTTTCACTGTTGATTGCATAAAGTCCAACGTTTTGCTTTGAATGATTATATGCATCTGACAATAAAAATCTATTCACAAACATGCGAAAAGTGAACATACAAAAGTAATTACTACAGGCTCCAGGAATTGAGATGACGACGAAAGTCACCAAAACATTTTCCCATGAGCATGATCCCCAAGTGTCACTCGCCACTCACCTCCCCAGTAGTATATATTAGTCCCAGTAGTGATTCCACTCAACTAAACCATGTTACATCGGTCTCAAGCAATAACATTTCATCCCGGCGGTATTTATCTAACAAAATATCTCTCAGGGTCCCCTTTCCCAGCGATATCGGACTTGAAACTTGGTCGATAGTGCATCGGAGAAACCTACACCTTTTATTCCTCGATCGAGATTACAGCGGGTTCGATTCTTCTAAGTCTCGGCAACTACCAAATACTCTCCGACAAGATTTACACGCAAGATCTCCAGCAGAGTACCTCCTAGATTCCCCCCGACAGGGTCTATACACAAGATCCTCGACAGCGTATCTCTACCATCCTCAACAATATCTGGGCTCAAGACTTGGTCAGATAGTGCATCGGAGGAATCGAATTTATCTTTCTTCTCAGGGTTTCCGTCCGTTTCATCCAGAAGTCAGAAATCTCCGAGCAAAACATCCGCATCTTCTTCAAGACGGATATGTTTTGAAATACCACAATATCTATCATTTCATACATTACCCATAAAAGTCATAATTTATGCATATGTCATTCATACACATCATCATGCATCATACTTTGCATAAGACTAACAATATTCTGTCAAAGTTTCTCTTGTTTTTTCCAAAGCAGGTGAAAATCCTTACGAAGCACGGTCGAGATTAATGCGGCGGAGGGAAAACTATCGAGCGACCTCCTAGTTGTCCTCTGACAACAGGTCCAGGATTAATGCCCGAAGCCAGACGGAAAACTATCTTAACGACCGCCCTAGTTGTCCTCTGACAACAGGTCCAAGATTAATGCCCGAAGCCAGACGGGAGAACTATCTGAACGACCACCCTAGTTGTCCTCCGACAACAGATCCAGGATTAATACCCGAAGCTAGACGGGAAAACTATCTGAACGATCACAAGTTATCCTCCGATAACGAGCATTGGACCAATACCGAAAACAGGAATTGTCTGGTTGCCAACTACTATCCCCTTAGAGTAATCAGCACGAAGATATATTTTGACTTTCTCTTATTATCAACAGCAACTACAGAGTCTGGCGTACGACTCAGTTGCCATGGATGGCATCTTAAGCCCATCTCCGATTACTTGTCAACATTTCTCTACTTTCAGAATGCTGCATATTTGGTTAAAAAACCAATACAAACCAATAACTTCATTCAAAGATGAGCACGAAGTCTAACGTACGACTCCCTCCAGGATGGCATCTTAAGCCCATGTCCATGCTCCTTCCAGAAACGTCTACAGAGCCTAGCGTACGGCTCACTCCCCAGCATCGATCTTTCCAGATGGCATCTTAAGCCCATCTCCGACGGTTCTCCTATCCAGACAACAATCTCGAGTCTTGTGTACGAATCATTCCCCAGCGAAATCTCCAACTTCTCCAAATGGCATCTGTAAGCCCATTCCCGCATCATCACCGACAGTGAGTGCAAATTTTCAGGTGTACTCGAGTGTTCAATCATCTTCTACCTCCAGGTCACGAAAGGCGAACATGCCAATCTAACCCTTCCAGTACAAGAAGATTGAACAGGGGCAGCTGTCATACCCCAAAATTTTCCCTCCTACTTCTCAAGACATTTCATACATCCATGCTCAAGGATTCCTCAAGGGTTGATCAGACAAACCCTCTCCTAGACAATCAACCCAAACTAGGGTTTGGAAATTCTCAGATCCAGATGGACTTCCAACATCTCCAATGGTCATAATGCCTCCTCATATGCTTCAAAGATCCTCCATGTCAAATTTCAAACCTCACAAGTCAAGTTTCCTCAGACAATTGCTCAGATGGTTGAAAATCAGTTGTATTGGACAAAAAGTCAATTGTGGTCAACATACAGTCAAACTTCCTGATTTTTGGTCAACATCCTCATTTTGAAGTTACATTCATCATTTGATCAAGGGTTGATCATGATTCATCAAGAAAACTCAAGATTTGCTCAAAAGTCAAACTTTCCAAATTAGGGTTTCCTAGTGAAAAGTCAAACAAACTTTGACTGAGCATAACTTCTTCATAATTACTTAGAAATTTTTCCACCACCTCTTGTTTTGAAGGAAATTCAATTCTGTACAACTTCATGTCTCACAAGAATGTTCTAAAAATGCTTCATTTGGAAGGTATGGATCAAAACATTACAGATCCTTTTCAAAGTCAACAAAAAGTCAACTTTTTGTTTTGGAGATTTATTGAGCATGGAAACTCCAATTGAGATGAAACCAAAGAGGTTGGTTAGAGGACTCTTAGATATTTCTAAAAAGTCCAAGAAAACTCAAAAATGTGGAAAATTAAGCAAAATACACCATTCAGAAGTTGGGCATTTTTGAACAATTGCACAAAAGGAGATATTTGTCAAAATCCAATTTTTTCCAAATGGGCCTATAATTTTATGATCCAAACTTGATCATAATATTATTTGTGACCTATTGATGCCTTGCCATGACCACATTTTATTTTATTGGTTTATTTTTGAATTTTAAACCATTTAATTCAAAATTAAATTATATAAAATATGAAAATAAGATATATTTTCAAGAGGAGTGGATTTTTATCAAGCTTGAGGTCCAAGATAGCCCATGAAATATGCCAAATTCGTGCTAGCCTCTCACATGGAAGGAAAATCAATTTTTCAAAGAAATTTGATTTGATTTGAATGAGAAATTTTTTGCATTCAATGTCCAATCTTTTTTCACTCTCTTTGCCCTCTCAATTCACTCTATAAATATCAAGCATGCTGTACATCAAAGGACACGAAACCCTAGCCCCATACACAACCCTTATTTTGCCAAATTTTTTCTCAAATTGTCAAAAATCGTGTTTGAAGTTCCAACCACTTTCAGCCATCCAAAATCATTCCATTGTGTTCCTAGGGTAAGTTTGAGTAAGTACACATCATTATCAATGACTGAAACAGCCTGAATCGAGCTACATACATTCATACATATTCAAACTTTTCTTGATTTTGCATTTTATTTATCTGTGTGTTTCAATCGATTCTAATGGTTTTAATGTGTTCATGAGGTTCATTATACATGATCTGGGCAATCGTCAGCAAGCTTGAACGTCAGAATCACATAATGCCATGTTTAGGGTTTTCAAACTGTGAAGCTTCGAACTGAATGATAGAGGCATTTTCAATCGAAACTAATGGCACCATTGTGCTCGCAGCCATCGAATTAGGGGGGTAGGGTACCTTTTGTCCATTTATTTTACGTATTTTGCAGGTTTTGGAATCGGGCTAGCCGGAGAAGATGACCGGAGCCCTAGCTCCGGCGCTGACTCAGGCGAAGACCGGCTGGAGGCAAGCGTGGCACTTTCGCGCTTTCTAATTCGCTCTCTTGTTCAAACTGGGGTCCACGCGCGCTGACTTGTTTTCAAACATTCCCAGGACACGTGATCATTCAAAAACCATTGGTTTTGGTTTCCTTGACACGAAATGCAAGCTGGCCCAGTGGTTAAGGCGTTGGCTGTGGAAGATTCCCTCAATGGTCTTGAGTTCAATCCCTGGCAAGACCAAACTTTTCTTTCTTTTTACAAAACTTCATATTTTTCTATTTTCCTATTTTCTTTTCTTTTAATATTTCCATACATTTTAATTTATCTTCTAATATTTTTATCATGCATTTAAAAAATACTAAAAATATTTATTTTTTGCATACTCATCATAAAAATGTTTATTTAATTTTTAAAATTAAAATTATTATTTTTGCATGCATATTTTATTTAATTTCTATTTTTGCATTTAAATAGCTTTTAATTGATTTTTAATTATCAAATTATCTCCAAAAATTCCCAAAAAATTATTTTATCATATTAATGTTATTTCTAACATAAAAACTTTTTCTCATTCAAAAATTCTTATTTTTACTAACATTTTCATCTTATGCGATTTTCTTCCGTTTTCCGATTTCTTATCTTTTCACAGGTTATACCGTTTCGGACAATTTTTATCGCTTTTCTTTTTCAATTATGTAATTGCCTATGGGATGTAATAGTTTAATTAGGACTTTTATTTTCCGTACTTTCAATTATGTATCTGCCCCAAAGCCATGTAATAGCGTAGGATTTATCTTTCCGCATTTTATATTTCCCGCAATTTACTTCCCGCACCCTATAAACTGCTAGTAATTAGGCGTGTATGGCAAGATAAAATTGGACATAGATCACGCATAACTCCAAGATAAAATATCTGAAATCAACACACTCTTTTCACACATGCACCCCCTTAGGGTAATTCTCTCTCGTTGCCTTTACGAATACAAATGGTCAAGTCCCTCGAACGTAGAGGTATTCTAGCACCGTTGCCTTCAAAACAAATCATCATAGTCCCTTCGATACAAGGATCTTAAGACCCACGATGTCGCCTCCGAATACATGATCTTGACCCTCGATTGTCGCCTACGAAAAATGATGATAGTCCCTTCGAATGTGCTAGGATACTTCCTACAAGTTGCTTTCTATGACCATACGATGTCCCTTCGAATGTCCCACTTACATCCAACAAATAGGGTTACCTACCAACTAATGGTATGGATAGCACTATTCTAAAGGAAAGTAAAACAACACAAAAACGACCATTCTGAGTAGGTAATAAGACTTTTAGTTGCTTGCTCCATCAAAATACTTTTCGCACCACACACTTTTGTCAAAATTCAAACTCTTTTCAAAACAAAACATTTCCGAACACTTTGTATACATTCCTACATGAATCATTACAAAGTCAAAGAGAAATGCCTTTTCAAAACATTTTTGTCAAACACACAAAAAGCACAATTTTAAAGTGATCTAAAGAGCAACTAAGAGCCCGTAGATAACTACGGATGGAAAGGGGTGCTAATACCTTCCCTTTTCATAACCTTCTCCCTTACTCAGAATCTAACGAAGGCCTTTTTCTGTACTTTTTACCTTCCCTTAATTGGATAAAAGAAAAGTCGATGGCGACTCTTGCTATCCGCACATTTGCGATACAAAAATCTCAAAGTCAATTCACCGTATTACACATAGCGTGATTGGTATCTCTATTTGATTCAAGTGAAGGATTTTTTTGATAAACCTCAAAACGAAGTATCCGCAATCTATATTGTTTTGCTGTTGAGGATACTACATAGAAAAAAAATAAAGAATATATAATTGTCTTGTTTTATCAAGTAACATAAATATTATAAGCAAAATTGTGGAAATTAATATACCTGCACTTTGATCCAATTAATGTTGTTTGATTTAGACCGTGGTACCCGGGATTCTCTTTGACATCAGAATACTTGTATTGCTCTATCAAAATAAAAATATATATTTAGAACAATGTCACAAAAATAATTAAATATATAAATAAACACGAATATTTAGAATAATCTCACTTACGTATCAATCATTAACTTTATATCCGAATAATTTTTCCAATCACCATCAACCGAATTCAGATAATAGACCATTTCTTTTATAAGATCGATAGCAACCAACAACCAGTGATGTCTATAAATTAAAATAACAGTTTAGATGAAAATTTTCTACTAAAAAAATACAAATATTAAAATGAACTTAGAATGAAAATCTAACCCTGTAGGAATAGTATTATACGGCCAAAGATACAAGTTTTCTGTACTGCCGGTTGTCATGAATCTCTCGACTAAGTGCTCTCTTATTGACTCTTGTTCCCTAACAATTGTCGTTCCACTAACACGGGTGGAAGACTCGAAATGGAATATGTTTGACAATTGATTCCCGTGCATCAATTTGTCATATAACAACCTTAAATAAAAACATAATTAATATTAGACTATTTTCATTGAAATGTTTAAAAAAAATGTTCAACTAATTAAATGATATATTGATCAGGTTACCGAATGTATGAGTGCATAACACCGACGCCTAATTCTCTATGAAGAAACAATCTCTTCCATGTCCTCTTGTCCAATTGTTTGGCGCAAGGAAAACCAAAGATACCTTCATCAAAATCCATTTGACGAATACCACCATTCATCAAATCTGATGTTCCCACTAGTGTTTCAAGACACTGTCGGAATCGAGGCACAAATTTTATGACAGGAACCCTTTTCTTGGGTGGTACACTACGAATTTTCTGGCTCACTTGTTGTGACCCTTGTAAAGGTACCTAAAAATTATATAGACTTAGGTAAACTATAAAATTATGCAGTTTTTTTATTTGGATCATATAATTAACACTGTAAGCGTACCTCTTTTTGTGATGCAACAGACTCACCGTGCTGCAAAATCCCTTTATCATTAGATGCGGGTTTCGTAGGAGTATAAAATTACCATGTAAAAAAATGATGTCAGAAATGATAGTTGAATAATTAAAGATTCATAATGGTTTTCAACATACCTGATCATCTATGAAAATGAGGTCCGATGGCCATGCAACAAAAGATCCTATTGCATCTCGCAGCAATGTGGTCTCAGCAACAATGTTAGGTACCGACAGTAATGTATTATTCAGATCTAAAGCAACATCAACCAATACTTTCATGTGTCCATTTGGGAGCTGTCTATGGTGAAGTAAATATCCCAAAGTGTTATGCATTTTTCCCTTGCCAACTAGGCGATAAGTCGGTGATGATAGCAGACAAGATGAAATGCCCTAAACCAATAATAACTGTTAGAAGTTGTTATACCACAAAACATGCCCTCCCGTTTCTCAAGGCAATTCACATATCCATACTCAAGGATTTCACAAGGGTTGACCAGATAAACCCTCTCCTAAGCAATCAACCCAAACTAGGGTTTGGTCATTCTCAAATCAAGTTGGGCCTCCAACATTTCAAGTGGTCATCATGCCTCATCATATGCTTCAAAGAATCTCCATGTCAAAACTCAAGCCTTACAAGTCAAGTTTGCTCAGATGGATGAAAATCAGTTGTATTGGACAAAAAGTCAACTGTGGTCAACAAACAGTCAAACTTCATAATTTTTGGTCAACATCAATATTTTGAAGTAACATTCATCATTTGATCAAGGGTTGATCATGATTCCTCAAGGAAAGTCAAGATCTGATCAGAAGTCAAATTTTCCAAATTAGGGTTTCTCTAGACAAAAGTCAACAGAACTTTGACTAGACATAACTTTCACATACTTTATCGGAAATTTTTTCCATCACAGCTCATTTTGAAGAGAATTCAATTCTCTACAACTTCATGTCTCGCAAGCTAGGGCAGAAAGTGCTTCATTTGGGAGTTATGGATCAAGACATTATAGGTCCTTCTAGAAAAGTCAACAAAAGTCATCTTTTTGCAAAGAGGTGTCCATGAGCATGGAAACTTCAATGAATATGAAACCAAAAGGGCTGTTTAGAAGACATCTTGAGCTTTCTAAAAAGTCCAAGAACACCCAAAAATGTAAAAACTTGAGCAAGATACAAATTGTGCAAGTTGAGCATTTTTGAGGAGGTGCATAAAGAGAAATACATTGTACCAGCCAAAAATTTCCAAATGGGCCAAAAATTTTGTGATTTAAACTTGATCATAAGATAATCCATGGTCACCATGCAGCAAGCCACGCCCTTCATCTAATTTATTTATCTATTTTTGAATTTAAAAGCTTAAATTCAAATTTAATTAAATAAAATGCAAAAATAAATGATAAGGCAAGATGGGCTAGATATTTACATGGGTTGGGGTCCAAGATAGCTCATTACAAGCTGTCAATTTCGTTCAAGAAGATTGAGGGAAGATTGAACATATTTGGAAAGATTTTGTGAAATTTTCCAAATCAAATATTCTCCATTCATGGAGAATATTTTCTCTCAATATCTTAACCTAATTTCATTCATCTATAAATACATGGCTTTCTTACAAGTTAAGGAGACTTTGGAGACAACCCTGATACGTGCTGCCAGCCCTTGCAAGAACCCTAAATTTCTCAAAATTTCTCAAAAGTTGGCCAAATCGTATTCCAATTTCCAACCAGATTCAAGGGATTCCAAGCATTGATTCTTGTTCCTGAATAGCAGCAGGGTAAGAATGGATTATAATCCATGGTCAGAACATGCTAAATCGTGCCATCCATGAGCATCCATATTCATGTTTTGTTGAAAATCGTATTTTGCTTTTTACGTTGTTTTATTGATTTTTGACTATGCTAATGTGTTCATGAAGTCTTTTAGAGCAGGTTTGATCCATCCTCCACGAGTTTTGACGCGTAAATCACTAGATGCCATTGTTAGGGCATGAACTTAGTGAAGATCCGGTTTCTACGATGCAAGCTGTTTTAGGACAAACAAACACTACCATTAGATTCATAGCATCCTAATTTGTGGATCAGAATTATTCTGGTTTGCGTTTTCATACGTTTTTCAGGTTTTTAGCATTTGAGCATGCCAGAGAAGACGACTGGAGCACTGCTCCGGTGCTTCTGACTCAGAGACTTTTAACCCTTACCTATTTATGGGTTTAGAAGGATGAATGGATGTATCACCGCCCCAGCGGTTCACCTTGCACGCACTATGTCACTCTCTCTATCAGGTCGTGGGTTCAAACCCCACCTTTTGCAAATATTTTTCTTTTTGCCTTGCAGGTTCCAATTGCGGAAAGCCCGCTTACGGACCCCTCGAGCAGTGTCAACTTTTGGGCGCCACAAGCATCGAGCTCCGACACGAGTCTCCAACAGAACATGCCCAGAAGCTCCAGCTTCTAGACCTCATCACAAGACGCCACACCCAGAAGTACCTACTTCTGGGTCCATCTCAAGCAGAAAGTCCCAAAAATTCCAATTTCTGGGCACCTCAGTAGGAAACCCAGTTCAACACGGGTGCCTCCAACAAGAAATTTCCCAAAAACTCCAACTTATGGGATGGCTTCCTCCAGAAGCACTTCTACATTTTTTTTATTTTTTCCATTTATTATTTTTATTAATTTCATAATAAATTAAAATTTGTAAATTAGGTTAAACAATTAGGATTAATTAGACAACTTCCACTAATTTTTTTCTCTTATTTTAATTAACTAATTTAGGGTTAGTATTAACTAATATTTCTTAAAAATTAATTAAAATCAATTAGACTTAGGATTATTCTTCACATCTCAAAAATCCAAAAATATTAGGATTAGTTTTCTTTTCCGTTATTTAATTTCTCGCATTTTTCTTCAATATTATGTAACTGCTCATGGGATGTAATAGCTTAATTAGGATTTATTTTCCGCACTCCTCAATTATGTAACTGCCCAAAGCCATGTAATAGCGTAGGATTTACTTTTTGCACTTTACTTTCTGCAATTTACTTTTTGCACCTATAAACTGTTAGTAATTAGGCGTGTATGGCAAGATAAAATCAACATAGATCATTTCTAAATCACAAGATAACATATCTGAATTTAACACACTTTTTTCACACGTGCACCCCCTAGGTTATTCTCTCTCGTTGCCTTACAAATGGTCAAGTCCCTCGAACGTGGGGGTATCTTAGCACAAGTTGCCTACAAAACATATCATCATAGTCCCTTCGAATCAAAGATCATAGTCCCTCGATGTTGCCTACGAATACATGATCTCGTCCCTCGATTGTTGCCTACAAAAACTGATGATCGTCCCTACGAATATGCTAGGATACTCCTACAAGTTGCCTTCTATGACCATCCGATGTTCCTTCAAATGTCCCTTTACATCCAACGAATAGGGTTACCTACCAACTAAATGGTATGGATGACGCTATTCTAAAGGAAAGGAAAATGACACGGAAACGACCGCTCTGAGTAGATAATAGACTCTTAATTGCTTGCTCTATGAGAAAACATCTTTTCACACCTCACACTTTTTACAAAGTTAAAACACTTTTCCAAAACGAAACATTTCCGAACACTTCGTATACATTCCAGCGTGAATCAATACGAATTCAAAGCGAAATGCCTCTTTCAAAACATTTTCAAACACACACACAGAAAGCAGATTTAAAAATGAGCTAAAGAAATTAAGAGCCCGTAGATAACTACGGATGAAAAGGGTTCTAATACCTTCCCTTTTCATAACCTTCTCCCGTACTCAGAATCTAACAAAGGTCTTTTCCTATTCTTTTCACCTTCCCTTAATTGGATAAAAGAAAATTCGGTGGCGACTCTTGCTATCCGCAACATTTGAGATCAAACACAAAACAAACCAAAGTCAGTTCTCCCACCGTGTTATAGAACTGGCGACTCTGCTGGGGAAACACCCTAAAGAGAGAATACCTTTGGGATTTTAGATCATTTACTGCTTTCTGTTTGACTTGTATGCTTTATCTTAAAGGTTGCTTGGGTAATATACTTATGGGGGATCCTACACCCAGATCCAGGTTTCCTTAGGTAAGTAGCAATAAATCGTCGCGACCATTAGGAGTATACCGAAACGGTCAACGTGATGGCTACGTTAGTGCGACACTTTGGATGTTCCGATGCTCCTCAGGTATAGTTGAGGAAAGTATTTGGCGTCTGCATGGTGTCATCAGCACTAACTCAACTTTTAGAACCCTAATTGACCCATCTTGGCCATTAGAAGGTAGTGAGATGGCCGACTTCGGTGTAGTCTGAGGTTGGTTGATGCTCGATGCTACGCTAATTAAGATCCGACTTTTGGGATGTTTCGGTCGACCACTTGGTAGTCGTATTGAAATAAAGCCTACGAGAAAGATCAATGATATGAGATTCCTAGAACTCGGTTACTATTATAGGATAGGATGAACCCACTCAAACTTTGTTTGGGTAGACACCTATACCTCTTGCAAGCCTGAAACCTAGGTTGATTGTGTGATTTTATTGTGCTTGTTATATGTTTAAACATGACATCATGACATCATAACATTGCATCATCATATCATTTCTAACTATTTCAAGGACCTAGGGGATTATGGCTTCTAGAAAGACTATCAGGATCAACTTCATGGGTGTACCTTCTCAACTCAAAGAATTGGTTTAAGAAATTCCCGATCATGCTCAGTTCATCAAAAGACATGGTTATCTTCTTGACTTGGTTATATCCGGCTTTGAAGAAGATATGATGCATGTCTTATTCCAGTTCTTCGATCCGAAACACCATTGCTTTACATTCCCAGATTATCAGTTGGTACCTACCTTGGATGAGTTCTTTAAGCTACTTGGGATACCTATCCTTGATCAGATACCATTCACCGGTTCAGAAAAAGCTCTAAAGTACGAAGACATCGCATCAGCGCTACATCTAAAGCGATCAGACATTGAAGCCAATTGGGAAACAAGAAGTGGAATTAAGGGTTTACTTGCTAAGTTTCTGATAAAGAAAGCTCGAGAATTCCTCAAAGCTATGAGTTTCCATGCATTCGAAGACATCTTGGATTTGCTAATCTATGGTTTGGTGCTATTTCCTAATCGGATCGGTTCATAGACGTGAACGCCATCAAGATATTCCTTATTGGTAATCCTTTGCTTACTTTACTTGGAGACGTCCTGCATTCTCTCCACACTCGTACCATCAAACGACAAGGAACTCTCATGTGTTGCTTACCGTTACTTTCCAGGTGGTTTATTTCGCACCTTCCTCATTCAGTAATCAAGAACGAGCAAAGATTGAAGTGGTCTCAGAGACTGATGTCACTTTCTCATTCAGATATCCGTTGGTGTCTTTTTTTCTCAAAAGGACTTCACATTCATTGAGCGTTGTGGGGAATTCCCTAACGTACCACTACTTGGCATAAGGGGGGTATCACTTACAACCCTTCTCTAGATCTACGTCAGTTTGGTTATGCTCGAAGAGATGGTCCTCATGATGTGCTTCTTCAAGATATTGTGTTTGACTACAACAGCGATCTTTAGAACTGCCGTCAAAGATTTGTGCACGCTTGGGGCATGGTAAAGAAGACTGATACCAAGACTTTGGGACACAAGAATTCCATTCCTTGGGAACCTTACCTCAAATGGGTGCGAGCTCGAGCTCAAAACCTCATGATGCCATTCCCGCCTATTCTACCAATGATCATGGAACCTGTTGCATTGCATAACATCGCATATCATGGCATAACACTTCATAACAGGTACATTGAAGATCAGTTTTCTTATTCTCTCGCTATTTATTTCAGTAAGAAATGGCTCTTGAACAGACTGTCAAAGATCTCCAGGCTCAGAATGCTCAATTCTAGGAGATGTTCACCAACCTGGTCCAAGGCTAGAAGGACCTGAAAAAGCTCATCACCAGAAAGAAGAAGACTATCGGTATTCTCAACATGGGAAGAAATCACAAGGGCCCAACTAGGGTGGTCAACCGGTTAGAAATCTCAGACAAAAGTGGTGAAACCAAATAAAGCATCAAGAACAACGAAGGAAGCCGTCAAGAGTCTAAAAATAGAGAAGAAGACTACCTGAGTGAGCAGTATCCCCCTGATGATGACAGATACAAGCAACTTGAAGACCGTCTCAATGCTGTGGAAAATCTGAAAATGTTCGGGCTGAATTTTGATGATTTGAGTCTTGTTCCTGGTGTGGTAATTCCCCGCAAGTTCAAGGTTCCTACCTTTGCCAAGTATGATGGCATCTCTTGCCCGAAGTTGCACTTGAAGTCCTATGTTCAGAAGATCCATACTCATACTGAAGACAGGAAGCTATGGATCCATTTCTTCCAAGAGAGTTTATCCGGAAGTCAGTTGGAGTGGTATTATCAGCTAGAGAATACCCACATTCATACCTAGAATGAATTAGCAGATGCTTTCTACAAGCAGTACTATTACAATGCTGAATTAGCACCCACCCGCATGTAACTACAAAGCATGTCTATGGGTCGTGACGAGACGTTCAAAGAATATGCTCAGAAACGGAGAGATCTAGCAGGCAGAGTTCAACCCCCCTTGTCCAATAGGGAGTTGGTTGACATGTTTATGGGAAAACTGACAGGCCCATTCTTTAATCATCTGATTGGAAACTCTTCAGCCGGATTCACCGAGCTGATATTGACAGGAGAACGCATCAAATGCTGCGAAGAGATCTTTTGGTGATAAGAAAGAAGCCAATGCTGTATATGGTAAAAAAGCCATGTCAAAGCTGATCGCACTCACTCTGTGGGGGCAGTTGTGATCTCCAATCCTACACCAGCGCAACCTCAGCGAGACAATGCGCGTAACCAGAACGCGCCACGAAGACAATTCACGAATATCAACATGCCATTGTCATAAGCTTTGCAACACATGTTGAAGGCAGAGCTGATTACTTTGAGGGATCCTCCTCAACACATAAACACTTACTCTCCAAAATACAATCCCAATGCAAAGTGTGCATATCACTCCAACAACCCAGGGCACGACACCGACAACTGTTGGGCTCTGAAGAACAAGATTCAAGACATGATTGAAGCCAAAGAAATTGAGTTTGACCCTCCTGTTGAAACTCCGAATGTAATCAATGCACCAATGCTTAACCACGATAAAATTTCTAATGCTATTGACAAAGACTCCTATTTGTACAATGTGAACAATCTGACTATTCCTCTGATGACTGTCAAGAAAGACATGCTACAAGCCGGTGTGTTTCCAGGATGCCCGGATGATTGTCGTTGGTGTGCATCTGCATCTGACGGATGTGCTTGGTTGAGAAGGCGTATTCAATGCATGATGGACAATCGAGAAGTACTATTTCTGAAGCCACCATCTGTGGAGAACCTTTGTGAAGACATTTCTAAGAATCTGAAGATCGAAGACAAAGCCTCACCAGAAGTCTGGGATACCTTGGGGCAGCCAAGTGGAAAGTTTGATTTCATGGTGAAATATACCGCTCTTGAAAGCTATAAGATTCCTATTGAAGATATCAAGGCAACCGGATGGGGAGACGATTTCCCAGAAGACTATGCTGATGTAAACACGATAAGGATCTCCTTTGCCGATCCTGCGCCTAGAGTGGCACCTCTCATCATTACTTTTCCCAAACCAATTCCATATTCCTCTGACAAAGCTATACCGTGGAATTATGGAGCCGAAGTTTACTATCATGGCGTCAAGCAAGACCCGTTAACCACCGAAGACATTACAATTAAAGCTTCTGATCCTGACATCGACAACATCACCAGATCAAGCAAAGTAACCAGAACCGGAAGAGTGTTCTCTCCAGAGATCTCTCCACCAAAAGAAACTACGACTCTAGCTCGCATTCGAGCTATTGAACCAGTTCCCGAAACTAGAGGGAAAGAACCAGTAACTCACCCTGCTCATACAGAAGTACCATAGGAAGTTGATGAGGGTACCTCCAAGCAAGAAATGGAGGAAATTCTGAAGATCATCAAGAAGAGTGACTACAATGTAGTGGAACAGTTGGGACAGATTCCGTCCAAGTTATCCATGCTTGCTCTGTTACTATGCTCTGAGGCTCATGCTAAAGCCTTCGTGAAGTTTCTGAAGAATGCTCACATACCGCAAGACACTACTGCTGATCAATTCGAAGTTTGTATTGCTAGCCTGAATGTCAACAACGGTCTAGGATTCTCTGATGCTGATTTAACTTCTGCCGGAAGGAAACACAACAAAGCCTTGCACACCTCCTTTGAATGCAAGGGCACTACACTGTCTCACGTGTTGGTGGATACTGGTTCTGCTCTAAATATCCTACCAAAGAGTGCTTTCGACCGAGTGGATGTTGAAGGATTGGTCTTGAAGCCCAGTGACATAATTGTAAGAGCTTTTGATGGTTCTAAACAAACAGTACTTGGTGAGCTCATTCTGCCAGTTAAAGTCGGTTCCCAGACTTTTGACTCCATTTTCTTCTTCATGGACATCCGTCCATCTTAATCTTGCCTACTTGGACCCCCTTGGATACATGGGGCAGGCGCTGTTACCTCTACCCTGCATCAGAAGCTGAAGTACCCAGTGAAGGGGAAAATTGTTACAGTATGTGGTGAGGAAGAATACATGGTAAGCCATCTGCAATCATTCCGATACCTCGAAATGGAAGGTGAATTCTTCGAAACTCCCTGTCAAGCCTTTGAAACAGTTCAAAGAGTCATGCCTGTTGGCTCTTCTGTCACTCCTGAAGTCGCTAAAGTTCCACCAAGAATGGCCTCACTAAAAGATGCTCAAGCTGTAGTTGAAGAAGGAGATCGCACTGTTTAGGGTCAGCTCCCTGATCTTCCTTTCAAATCTAACAAGACTGGTTTAGGCTTCACTATCAAAGGTCAGAAGATGATACGCCGCGAACGTGCCGACAAACTTCCCATCCGCATCAGCCAGAATGGAGTCCATGTTATAGAGGATGACGATAGCGACTTCGACATCAGCAACTGGATGCTCCCAACTCCCGACAACAAACTCAGCAATTGGAAGACTGAAGACGTCATACCAATCTCCTATAGACAGGAGTAATTGCTTTTTGTTTTCTGTTATGCTTTTCATTCTTTATTTACGTTCAGACAACAAACTTTAAGCCTAGTGCCTTGCCCGGGGCATCACGGCTCGTTTGTGAGGGTTATTATTTGTCATTTGCATATTTTCATTCAATAAAATCATTGGACTTTTGCATTTAAATACTGTTTTCGTTCCTTTCTTTTACTCTATTACCCCTTCAAAAGCTATGTGTTCTTACACACACCCACGTGATACACTGCAGATTCACTCCGAATCTTGTTGATAACAACTTTGCTATTGCTAAATATGACTTCGATAATCCGATCTACCAAGCCGAGGACGAAGGTGAGGAATATTGTGAAGTGCCAGGAGAACTTGTTAGACTACTACAACATGAAGAACAAGTTATACAGCCACACGAAGAGCCAGTCGAGGTTGTGAATCTGGGTACTAACGAAGATAGAAAAAAAATCAAGATAGGAGCAGGTCTTGAGAACAGTATCAAAGAGAGATTGGTCCAGATGCTACGAGACTATATCGAGGTTTTTGCTTGGTCCTACGAAGATATGCCAGGTCTAGAGATGGACATTGTGGTACACTAACTACCAACAAAAGAAGGTTTTCTCCCTGTGAAGCAGAAGGTCCGTCGTATGCGTCCAGAGATGTCCGAGAAAATCAAAGCCAAAGTTATGAAACAGTTCAACACCGGTTTCCTAGCCGTTACCTCTTATCCTCAGTGGGTCACAAACGTGGTACCCGTACCGAAGAAAGACGGCAAAGTACGAATGTGTGTAGATTATAGAGATCTGAACAGAGCAAGTCCAAAAGATGATTTTTCACTTCCTCATATTGATGTTCTCGTCGACAACACCGCTCAACATAAGGTCTTCTCCTTTATGAATGGCTTCTCCAGTTACAACCAGATCAAAATGGCTCCTGAAGACATGGAAAAGACTACTTTCGTTACACAGTGGGGCACATTCTGCTACAACGTCATGCCGTTCGGTCTGAAGAATGCTGGTGCCACATATCAACGCGCCATGGTGGCGCTGTTTCATGACATGATTCATTACGAGATAGAGGTCTACATCGACAACATGATAGCTCGATCACAAACTGAAGAAGAACATCTTGATCATTTGCAGAAACTATTTGATAGACTGAAGAAGTACAAACTAAGACTTAATCCCAACAAATGCACCTTCGGAGTCAGATCCGGTAAGCTCTTAGGGTTCGTAGTCAGTGGTAAAGGTATAGAAGTTGACCCCGCCAAGGTTAAAGTTATCCAAAAATGCTGCACCCTTGAGAGAAAAGTAAGAGGTTTCTTGGGTCGATTGAACTACATTTCCAGATTCATTGCACATCTAACTGCCACTTGTGAGCTAATCTTCAAGTTACTGAAGAAAGATCAAGTGGTGGAATGGAACGATGATTGCCAAACAGCCTTTGACAAAATCAAGGAATATTTGCGAACCCTCGTATCGATGTCGCACCAAAGAAGACCTCTTATCATGTACTGACAGTATTAGAGAACTCAATGGGGTGTGTGTTGGGGCAACATGGCCAGTGGTGAAAAGAGTATGCAATATACTACCTTAGCAAAAGTTTACCGATGTGAAATAAGATACTCACATTTCGAGAAAACTTGAAGCGCTTTAACTAATTGCTCGCCGACTAAGACAATATATGTTGACCCACACTACCTTGTTGATCTCCAAGATGGATCCGATAAAATACATATTCGAGAAACCTGCTCTCTCCGGAAGAATAGCAAGATGGCAAATGATCTTGATCGAATATGACATCCAGTATACTACTCAAAAAGCGATCAAAGGAAGTGAAGTAGCCGATCATTTGGCTCATCAAGCCGTAGAAGACTATCATTCTATGCAATTCGAGTTTCCTGACGAAGATGTTTTGCTAGTCACTGATTGTGAAGAACCAGGACCAGACGAAGGACCTGAACCGGGATCCCGATGGACCATGGTCTTTGATGGAGCCTCACCACCAAATTATGTTTCCGCTGCACCAACAACATGGCCGAATACGAAGTGTGCATCATGGGTATCAAAGCTACTATTGACTTAGAATCAAATTCTTGCGGTGTATGGGGACTCGACTTTAGTGATCAGCCAGATTAAAGGCGGTGGGGTCGAAACATTGAATCTCATTCCATATCGAGAGCATGTTTTGAGTCTGATCCCCTACTTCGAGGAGATCACTTTCAATCATATTCCATGAGAAGAGAATCAGTTGGCAGACGCGTTAGCTACTATGTCATCTATGTTCAAAGTCAGATGGGACAACGAAGCACCCCAAATCATCATCGAAAAGTTTGACGAACCAGCATACTGTTGCAAACTTGATACATAAGAAACCTTGGTTCTCTGAAGTGAAGAGGTATCTCGAGACTCGAGGAATATCCAGCGAGGCATCATCAATGATAAGAAATTCTTAAGAAGATTCGCATCCAAATTCTTTCTCAACAACGACATCTTATACAAGCGCAACCACGACTTGTGCTTACTCATTGTGTAGACCGAAAACAGAGCGAATCATAGAAGAATTACATGAAGGCGCATTTGGTACCCACTCGGTGGACATACAATGGCTAAGAAGATTACGAGGAAGCGAGGTTACTATTGGTCCACCATGGGCGATTGTCACCTATGCTTGGTCTTGTCACAAATTCGGATATATGCGGTCAAGGTGCACATACCTCCGATACCGTTGATGTTCGACCGCTCCTTGGCCTTTCGCGATGTGGCATATTGACATGATTGCAGAAATCAAACCTACCGCTTCCAATGGACACCGATTCATCCTTGTTGCAATTGACTACTTTACCAAATGGGTAGAAGCAGCCTCGTTCGCATATGCTACCAAGAATGTTATGGCTCGATTCTTCAAGCATAATCTTATCATCGTCGGCATCCCGAAAGGATTATCATAGACAAAGGTACCAACCTCAATAACAAAATGATCACCGAACTCTACATGCAGTTCAAGATCAAGCATCATAACTCTTCTCCATATCGGCCAAAAATGAACGGTGCAGTGGAAGATGCCAACAAGAATATCAATAAGATCATACAGAAAATGATAGTGACTTACAAGGATTGGCACGAGATGTTGCCATTTGCTCTCCATGGTTATCGCACCATAGTACGAACATCTACAGGGGAAACCCCTTCTCTCTCGTATACGGTATGGAAGCAGTCCTACCAATCGAGGTTCAGGTACCCTCAACCAGAGTCCATCAGGACGCAGAGCTAGGTGAAGACGAATGGATCTAGACTCGCCTCGACCAGATCAACTTGATCGATGAAAAACGTCTCGCATCCATCTGCCATGGGCAGATCTATCAGAAGCGAATGATCAGAGCATTCAACAAGAAAGTCAAACACCGAGTCTACCAAGTCTACCAAGTCGGTGATCTAGTAGTCAGCGCATCATCCTTCACAAGGTGATCCCGGTGTTGCACCCAAATTTTACCGATATCTTTTCTACTCGCATTTTGTTTATAAAAAAAGTCATTCACTCATTGCATTCATCATTAAATCGTATTTAAAGACCAAAGGTCATTTTAAATCGATATTTACGTGTTTAATTATAAAATACCTATTATCTTACTTCATGCATTTTACCTCTCTTGCTGTTTGTTGCATTATTTTTAAATTATTTATATGTCGATGATATCGATACTTGATTTACAAACGAGTGCTAAAGCGATTCGATCTTGTGCAAAAATTAGCGGGAAAAATATTTCAAATTTTATCTTTTACTCACTGCTTTATGAATCTCGTGTCGCGTAGATCATGAAAATGCTCTCCTTAATTTTTCGATGCGTTTTGAGTCTCGTTTTTAGCGTAAAGCGTTTTAAAATCGGGTATTCTTTATTATCATTTATTTCAATTTTAACCATTTTCATAATTTTTCTTTAATTTATAAGACCCGTAATTTATTTTAATGTGTTCATTTTATTTTTCGGATAATTTATTATACGAACTTTTATCATTTTAACAATTTTAAGTGTAAATTTTATCTCAAAAAATTAAACAAAAATATATTTAGGCTTGTTAATTTTTACCAAATCCATTTTTTAGGCCCATTTATAATTAGGGTATTATTGACATTTTAAAAATTGGAAAACCTAATTGTATTGTATATATATGTATCTTAGTCTTCTTTGTTGAGGGAGGCCATTTTGAAAAAGAAAAACAGTAGGGTGTAAAAATTGAAATTGAAAACAACACGGAGGCAAACAAAATTATAAAAAACTCATACGTCTTAAAACCGGTTCCTTGAATCGGCTCTCACCCCATCTCCTCACAACTTTCATCGTTCTCTAGCCATACATTTCTCACCATACAACCCATTTTCCTTGTCTTCTTCAACACCCACTTGCTAAACCCTGTTTCTCACATGTTCTCCTTCCTCCGTTCCGTCCTCAACCTTCATCTTGCGGAAATAGCTCCATGCCACCACCATACATTCTTCAAACCACGTCACCACCACCAACCGAACATCAACGGTAAAACCCACGGTTACCCATCGCTTCTCTTCCACACTTCCTTTAATCACCCATCGCTTCTCTTCTCACGAAACTCTCGCTTGAAAACAGTTTCAACCTCGGTCTCCCATCACGCTTCAAAATCTGATTCTACCTATGTTCGGTATTCACTTACTCTTTTCAAGACTTACTACTTCTTTTCACAAATCTTGTATTATTTCTTCATGAAAGTTTTAAATATAAAAGAATACATGTCATCTATTGTATCTTGTTTATCGTGAATTTGTGGAAAGGAAGAGGTGTGCATCTTATCATGATATTCATGTGTATTAGTTTCATATATAATTTTCATAAGATATTGATTTTCACATATTTCACAATCTCTTTGGAGATTTACTTCTAAGTGAGTTTGAGTCCTTTGTATCTGGCATATATGTGTTCATTTTAAAATATGTTAAGCTTTGATTCACTCTTTAAATTTTTTATGATTACTTCTCTGAGATTTAAGTGAATGCTGTTGTCTTTAATAAGCAAGTTTTTTTTAGATGTGAGAAATGAAATGAGTTTATCATGACCATGAGAGAAGTTAGTAGTGATTTCTTTTATGAAAAGAACTTTAGAATCCAAAGTGAGAAAAGTGAACATTTGTAACTGTCATGATTTTTTCTCTCACTGGTGTATTTAGTTGTTATTATCATTTATTTAATTAAGTATCCATGTTTTAATTGAGTGTTTTATTTTGATTTGAGAACTAGGAAAATGTTGTTGTATTATCACGTTTTTTACTAACAATGTAGTTAGAAAACATATATATATATATAATTAACTAGCTTTTCTAAATTTATTTAGAATATTAGATTTCCATAAAGTCATGAAAAAGGTTTTTCTTGAGAAAGTCCATCTGTTAATGCCATGAAGTTTAAACATTCATTTAAATTTTCATTTGATTTTGTTCTTTTGAATTACTAACCATGTATATTTTATATTGCAATTGCATTTCATTTATTCTTATTTCATACTCATGCTACTAATATATTTGCTACTTGTGAAGATATCCAGGAATCGGTCAAAGCATTCATTTCACTTCACATTTATGCTCTCATTAGCATTTTAATATTCATATTAGTATTTTTATTTAATATTTAATAATGTACATACAATATACTTGCATTTTATTTTATTTTATATTTTATCTGTGAATATATTTATACATATTATTTTTATTTCTTATGCTTAGTATTGTAAATATATTATATACATACTTTTATTATTATACTTTATCTATTCATTTAAGTAAATAGATTCGATTATATTATACTAACCTTCTTCGTATATCAATTTCTTAGAATTAATTTCTATAGTTTATTCTAATTAATCTTTTAAAATACAAATGATACAATAATCGATATTTAAGTTTTATCGTAGTTAATTTACATTTGTATGTTTCTAACATAATTAATTCTGTTTCTCTTTAATTTATCTTTATCCCCATTTGAAAATTGTATCCCAATCCTTGTTGCGTTGTAAATAATTTTACCGCTTTCTATTTTATTTCTGTTTAAATCCCCATTTATATTTGATGTATCCCTCTCCCAAAAACAATTCTTGTAATAATTATCTAGTGCACATTTATTTTATTTTAATTTAAGCATCACTTACACAAAACCAAAAATCTTTTTAACTAATATTTGTAAATCATTTTTAAACCGTAAATTAAACAAAGCTACGAGCGTCGCGATGACCTCACATGCACACATATGCGCTTGATCCTGGCCTTCTTACGGTGAGCCTATTTCGATTAATTGTTCCAATTAGTCGTTATAGTGAACTAGCCCACTTTGCTAGTACACATGTAATTTAATTATTTTATACTTAGGTTGGCCACCTTGTATGGACTTTGTCGATTTTACTTGTGATTTACAATTATCTCGATCCTATTCTCTCTCCACTCACCAAGCATTTAAAACACTTTCAATAAAATTCGACCCAGCGTCGAGTCTTCTTCTCAAAACCTCGATCCAGCGTCGAGTTATTTTTTCAAAAAATGAATTTCTACAAAACAAAAAAAACATAGTGTTATGGTATTTAATTAAATTGTTAGAGGATAGCCCGCGATTTAATTAAAATGTAAATATTGGGCCATTAGAGGGTAACAATGACTTAAATACTTTATTCCATATAATAATGAACTTTGTTTCACCTCACTCTTTCATAATAAAGATTTTGGATGAGAGATGATCGGTTGACCTCAATCACCAATCTCGAGTATTGAATCGTTAGAGGATAATAACGTTTTGGTACTTGTCATCCACAATTTAAAATCAATTCTAACCCATTCAAAACTTCTTTTGTGCGTCAAGCACCATTTACCTTTAAACCCTTTTAAAGATTAGACATGATTCATTTATAATTGAGATGCTTCTTCCTCTATTCCCAAGGTTTTCGACTTCTCCACTTGAGTACTAGAGGTGTTCTCAAACCCTCCCTCATGTTGGTGCATAGTCTTTTATTCTTTATCACACCTTGTGGACGTTAGCGAGTCTTGTCCTTTAAAAATGACGACTTGTCTTTTCATTTAAAATCAATCAACAAATAATCATTTTTAGCGAACTACGGTGCTCGACTTTCCATTGCAGAATACGTAGGCACTAAGTCTTACGACCAAAGCGAGCAAAAATAATAAAAACATTTCTTCTCCCTTTCTTTATCCTTTCAAAACTTGAAGATCGTAAAATTTTACACTAACACACACTTTGAACTAAATGGGTACCATCGATCGATGGATGTAAGGGTGCTAATACCTTCCCCACATACCAACTCCCGAACTTATCTCTTTAAATTCGTAGACCGTCTTATCCTTTTCTTTAGTGGGTTTTATCTATATTTTCCGTTCTTCTTTTAGAACAAATAAAATTAGGTGGCGATTTCACCATTGTTTTTGAAAATTCAATTTAAATGATTTTTGAAAAAAACGAGTTGCTTATTAGCGACTTCATGGGGACATTTTCTCAAGCGAGTTAACCCTAGTTTAGTTCATTGTGTGGTTGTGTGTTTATCCTTTTATTTTACTTTCTTCTTTGTACTTTATCTTATGTTTATGTTTCAATTATTTATTTTTCTATGCTTTACTTATTATCTTGTTCATATATCCATTGTGTAGGAATTCTTGATGGGATTATTGATGCATAGATAAGCCCTACCAGAGCTTCTAGGTCACCTTTTTAGGAATAGAGGGTTGCGTAGCCTAGGTCCACGACTCCATTGTCTTGTTGGCCGGCGAAGACTCGACTTAGAGTTGGTTGTTTTAAGGAGGTTGTTGGCCGCGATAGCGCGGACATCAATCTTTGGACAAATGACCTATAACTCTAAGTTTGTTCATGTTGTCTAACGAGGACCAAGCGCTCAATTTTGAATTTTGAGTATCCGTTAAGGCCGTTTCTTGGGGTATACTTTTCCAAATACTATTACCACGTAGGCCTCTCGTGCGATGATAGTGTTTGTTAAAGGGATCGAGACTCAAGAAACACTAGCGAAAACAAAACCATCCTTTGGGTAATTATTGGGTAGAAAGCTTAGAGCCATCCTATCATAAGATCCGCATGAATAAGTTGTTACGATTGCTTGTATCATCCTGTTTCACATCCACTGTGAACTTTATTCATTATTATGTTGCATTCCATTTTATATATGTAACATTGCATTTCATCACATCTTTTCATTGATCACATTACATTTCATTGCATAATCGCATATTTCATACATTCAAGTTGTCAAAAGACTCATTCGATCATCTCCATCTTGATTGTTGATTTCTTTGTCAAGTGATTCCTCTGCACAAACGGGACTAGAGCCAGCGTCAAGAAGAATGGAATACCAAGAGCAACACGATGTAGAAGTCCGAATGGAAATCGGCGAGTTGAAGTCGAGCATGACTAGACTTCTTGAAATGATGCAAGTTTTGATCGCGGTGAACAACCTCAAAGGATTGTAATTTCGAAGTCTCGGTTCTTGTTGATCCTCGGTCTTCTCGGATGCCGATTACTACTTGGCGAATTTGGTTTACCTCGAATTACGTTCCACCTACCTTCTCCAATGGTTGGCGAGTCTTCCCGACCGTTTTCCGAGCTCGATTTTCGAGCCTCAGCCGATCATGCATCTGCTCCTCATCGACCTTTTGTGCATCAACCTCTGCACAAGTTGCTTATGAGAATCCTCTCTTTGATTACCGTCTGACACTCCATGAGTGTGAGTCGAGAAGATTTTGATGAACTTGAAGAAGTCATGAGCAATATCGGACTCTGGAAAGAAGGATGAGAGCTATGGAAAGCAACAATGTCTTTGGTATTCTGCGAGAACATGTGTTTGGTTTCGATATGGTTATGCCTCATAAGTTCAAAACTCGATTTAGAAATACAAAGGCACACTTGTCCAAAAAGTCATTCTTGATGTACTTGAAAATGTGCCTTATCGAGGAATAAACTTCTTATCCACTGTTTCCAAGATAGCACGAGTGGAGCTTCATTGAAATGGTATATGGGACTTGAGAAGACCATATTCAATGCTTCGAGGATCGATTAATGCTTTCATGAAACAATACCACTACAATCTTGACATGGCTCTGATCGCCGTCAATTGCAAAACATGTCTCGAATGATAAGGAATCTTTTAAGGAATCGCTCAGCGGTGGAGAGTTGGCCTCACAAGTTGAACCACCCTTATCGAGAAGGAGCTCCTGGTTTATTTATGGATACCTTGTCCCTTTCTATTGGGAGAAAATGATTGGTAGTGTGTCCTCCTTCAGACTTGGTGACTATTGGCCAAAGGCTAGAAGAGGAATCAAGAGAGAAAAGTGTGCATTCTTGGTGAATCCTCTAGTGGTGCCAAGAAATCTTTTGGAAACTTCCATAAGAAGAAAGATGGTGAAACTAATGTTGTCTCGATTGAAAGGGAAGACCTCGTCGTAGGCCTCAATACTATGACCAACATGAAGTAGATGTCATCACTCCTGGTCAAGGTTCAACCAATCCATTCCTCAGCCTGGTTGTTGGACAAAATCGAACCGTAATGCAAGTAGGGGTCAATTTGACATCCAATAACTTGATCCTCATTTGGTTGAAAAATCACAACTAGGCCTCGACTCCTCAGATCCTCTCGGTTGGATTCGGGTGATCTTCATTGTGAGTTCCATCGGGGGCTGCTTGGTCACGATTTGGAGCATTGCTTTCTTATTGAAGGCTAGGGTTCAAAGCTAGTCGAGTAAAGAGATAAATTCGGAGATCGTCCATAAATGTTATTAACAATCCATTGCCGGAAAAAGTGGTGATCAATGGGTCGAGAATATCCCATGTCACCTCCTAAAGCCGGTGTTTGAGACAGATGACTCATCCTTATGGCGATTAGTCACTAGGCCACGTTTCTTTTCTTTTGCATTTTCGTTTGTTTATGTTAAATTGTTGCTTTCAAATTTTGTTTGTAATTTCAAGTTAATTTTAATGAAATGAGCATTCCTTGTTTTGATTCAAATAATTTTTATTTATTGCTTTCTTTCCAAATATATATTTTCCTATTTAATTCCTTTACCAAACTTTTGTTTTTTGCAAAGATTGGAGGAGGATGATAAAAACAAGATACCCATAATTGTTGTTGGTATGCTTTCGAATAAAACTTTCTTGATGATATCTGAGCATTGTTTTAATTCCCAAACAGGAGAATAAGGAAGTTAAGCCTTTGTCAACCCGTCGAGCCTAGAAGTTGGAGTCTCTTTCTATCTGAAAAAACCAATCTTTAACTCAGGGTAGGGTATTTCTCGATTAATTCGGATGTGCATTTATTCAAGCCTTTCAACAAAGGTTGTATTCAATCCAGTTTCCTTCACACATCAAAGAATGTCGGAGATGTCATCAAGTCAAAAAGTGATGATGATGGTTCCCGTAATCATGAAAGTCAAGCGATCCTTTGTCTTTTAAAAATATATCAAAAGAAAAAAAAGCCGCCAAGTTAAAACTAAAAGGCAACTTAGGCAAAAAAATTGGGGCATCCCGCTTACCGTAATCTTAAGTGGAACGGTTTAAGCAAAAGTTAGGGATGACAAAATTCAAAAAAAGAGTTGACCAAAGTCCTCAAACAGCAAAATGTTGCAAAAAAGAAGTGACTGCTATCTCAAGAATATATCGACACGAGCCATCATTATTCCTATCGATGTACAATCCAAATCTATTGGAATCTTTAATGCAGTTTGAATTAATTGGCGTGGGACTGAAGAACATCACGAAGATTGGGTTGGGTACAAATAAATTTTGAGCCTTTATCCTTTGTTTCTTAAGCAGTGAACCATACCACGTTACAAACCTCAAAGACCTAATTGAAGCGGGTTTCTTTTGAAAGCATACTACAAAGGTTGCGTAATATGACTCCTAAGGTCTTTTGCAAATCGATTGTCTTGGTGTATCCATACTTTTATCTCCTTTTTCAATTTTAAATTTTCAAACCTGTGTTTTAACATTAATTCATTTTACACCAATAACATCATTACGAAAATGATTTTTCAAACTTGTGCATGAACTTTGCCTTAAATTTACCATGTTTGAATAAACAATTTTGCTTGTAAACAAGTTTTCCTCATCATCAAGGAAGTCAAACTTTTGAGAAACTTGGTCAGTGATCCTAATCAGGGGCAAGTATTTTTCGAATCCTGTTGTGAATCAATTCAAGATTTGTTGCTCAGTGCAAGTCATTATCAGAATTGTTTTTAATCAGAAGAGCATTTTCAAGACTTATACCGGGGCACTCCTTTCCCCTCAGTCATTTCAAGAATTGAAGCCATGATCGGTTTATCTTCAACAAACAGTTAATCTGGGGAAATCTGAGCAGCGCTTTAGTCCTTCCTCCAAGGATCATCATTTCAATACAATTTACAAGGGCATTAGAAATGTTTCTCAAGACATTTTCTCTCTAAGCAGAGTTGGCAGTGTTCTCCGTGTTGAGGAATCGAGTTCCCATCTTACCTCCACAAAGAGTCAATCTCCGTTGTCATGAACGTCTGCATTACATACTACATGCATAGATCATTCATAAATCATGCATCACAAAATTCATATATCATGCATAGCAAGAGTGTTTTATCCTCATTTGCATTTCCCGAGGTCTTGTTGCAGTCAATATCTTACCTTGCAGTCAAAATCCAACTTACTTGGTACCTACCAAAACAGATGTTAAATCGATCGTATCTCTCCGTCAAAACTATTTCTTCATTATTTTAAACCTCAATTTTATTCAACACCATTGGATGTCACATTCCCCAGTGCATCATTTATCACCACTCCAGTGCCATTCCTGGATGTCTATCTATTTTCACTCCAGTGTCATTCCTGGATGTCTATCTATTACCACTCCAGTGCCATTCCTGGATGTCTATCTATTACCACTCCAGTGCCATTCCTGGATGTCTGTCTTTCCTCCGATTGCCATTCACGGATGTCATCTATTTTCACTCCGATGCCATTCACGGATGTACATCTATTACCACTCCATTGCCATTCACGGATGTGTCTCTTTCCACTCGGTTGCCATTCACGGATGTCATCTATCTTTACTCGATTGCCATTCACGGATGCCTTGTTTCACCCTTCATCTAAAGCCATTATTAGATGTTGAGTCTTTTTCATCAAAAGCCATTATTGGGTGTCATGCCTTTCTCATTTTATTCAAAGCCATTATTGGATATTGTGATCTTTCTCCATCTAAAGCCATTATTAGATGTCGAGTCCCTCCATCTAAAGCCATTATTAGATGTCGGTCTTTTTATCAAAGCCATTATTGGGTGTTATGCCTTTATCGCCTTATTCAAAGCCATTATTGGATATTGTGATCTTTCTCCATCTAAAGTCATTATTAAATGTCGAGTCCCTTCATCTAAAGCCATTATTAGATGTCGGTCTTTTTCATCAAAGCCATTATTGGGTGTTATGCCTTTATCGCCTTATTCAAAGCCATTATTGGATATTGTGATCTTTCTCCATCTAAAGTCATTATTAAATGTCGAGTCCCTCCATCTAAAGCCATTATTAGATGTCGAGTCTTTTTTTTCATCTAAAGCCATTATTGGGTGTTATGTATTTCTCATTTTATTCAAAGTCATTATTGGATATTGTGATATTTCTCCATCCAAAGCCATTATTAGATGCGGTCCCTCCATCTAAAGCCATTATTAGATGTCGAGTCCCTCCATCTAAAGCCATTATTAGATGTCCGATCGTTTTCATCCAAAGTCATTATGGATATTGTGATCTTTCTCCATCTAAAGCCATTATTGGATGTCGAGTCTTTTATTTCATCCAAAGCCATTATTGGATGTTATGTCTCTCTCACTTCATTCAAAGCCATTATTGGATATTGTAATCTTTCTCCATCTAAAGCCATTATTAGATGTCAAATCCCTCCATCTAAAGCCATTATTAGATGTTTTGTCTTCCGTGTTGTATCAGTCAATTTACCACAAATTTCTAATTTCTAGTTTCTTTCCAACAATTTCATGATGCATCTCATATCATGCAACATTAAAAAATATATGTCAAAACATTGCATTCAACACTTTCTCATTATATTTTATTCACAGGATGCCCATTGCATCTCAGGGAAAAATTTTGGTTTTTTTTTTATATATTTAATTATCTCCCACTGCGATAATATGAAGCTTGATCATCTCCATATCATCTGGTTGAGGATATTTAAATAGGGGCAACTGTTGCACCCCAAATTTTACCCTGATATCTTTTCTACTCGCATTTTGTTTATAAAAAAAAGTCATTCACTCATTGCATTCACATCATTACGTCGTATTTAAATTGACCAAAGGTCATTTTAAATCGATATTTGCATTGTTTTAATTATAAAATACCTATTATCTTACTTCATGCATTTTTACCTCTCTGCCTGTTTATTGCATTATTTTTAAATTATTTATATGTCGATGATATCGATACTTCGATTTTACAAACAGACTGCTAAAAGCGATTCGATACTGTGCAAAAATTAGCGGGAAAAATATTTCAAATTTTTATCTTTTACTCACTGCTTTATGAATCTACGTGTCGCGTAGATCATGAAAATGTGCTCTCCTTAATTTTTCGATGCGTTCTTGAGTCTCGTTTTTAACCGTAAACGTTTTAAAATCGGGTATTCTTTATTATCATTTTATTTCAATTTTAACCATTTTCATAATTTTTCTTTAATTTATAAGACCCGTAATTTATTTTAATGTGTTCATTTTATTTTTTCGGATAATTTATTGTCTGAACTTTTATCATTTTTAACAATTTTAAGTGTAAATTTTTATCTCAAAAAAATCAAACAAAAATATATTTGGGCTTGTTAATTTTTACCAAATCAATTTTTTTAGGCCCATTTTATAATTAGGGGTATTATTGACATTTTAAAAAAAATTGGAAAACCTAATTGTATTGTATATATATGTATCTTAGTCTTCTTTGTTGAGGGAGGCCATTTTGAAAAAAAAACGGAGCAGTAGGGTGTAAAAATTGAAATTGAAAACAACACGGAGGCAAACAAAATTATAAAAAAACTCATACATCTTAAAACGGTTCCTTGAATCGGCTCTCACCCCATCTCCTCACAACTTTCATCGTTCTCTAGCCATACATTTCTCACCATACAACCCATTTTCCTTGTCTTCTTCAACACCATGCTAAACCCTGTTTCTCACAGCCCCCTGTTCTCCTTCCTCCGTTCCGTCACTCAACCTTCATCTTGCGGAAATAGCTCCATTGCCACCACCCTTACATTCTTGAAACCACCGGCGCCACCCATACATTCTTGAAACCACCACGCTACCCACCAACAGAACATCAACGGTAAAACCCCACGGTTACCCATCGCTTCTCTTCCACCACACTTCCTTTAATCACCCATCGCTTCTCTTCTCACGAAACACTGCGTGGGAAAACACGTTTCAACCTCGGTCTCCCATCACGCTTCCAAAATCTGATTCTACCTATGTTAGGTATTCACTTACTCTTTTCAAGACTTACTACTTCTTTTCACAAATCTTGTATTATTTCTTTATGAAGTTTTAAATATAAAGAATACATATACATCTATTGTATCTTTTTTATAAATTTGTGGAAAGGAAGAGGAGTGTGCATCTTATCATGATATTCATGTGTATTAGTTTCATATATAATTTTCATAAGATATTGATTTTCACATATTTCACAATCTCTGGAGATTTACTTCTAAGTGAGTTTGAGTCCTTTGTATCGGCATATATGTGTTCATTTTAAAATATGTTAAGCTTTGATTCACTCTTTAAATTTTTATGATTACTTCTACGAGATTTAAGTGAATCTTTGTTGTCTTTAATAAGCAAGTTTTTTAGATATGTGAGAAATGAAATGAGTTTATCATGACCATGAGAAGTTAGTAGTGATTTCTTTTATGAAAAGAGAACTTTAGAATCCAAAGTGAGAAAAGTGAACATTTATGTGTCATGATTTTTTTTCTTGGTGTATTTAGTTGTTATTATCATTTATTTAATTAAGTATCCATGTTTTAATTGAGTGTTTTGTTTTGATTTGAGAACTAGGAAAATGTTGTTGTGTTATCACGTTTTTTACTAACAATGTAGTTAGAAAACATATATATATATAATTAACTAGCTTTTCTAAATTTATTTAGAATATTAGATTTCCATAAAGTCATGAAAAAGGTTTTTTCTTGAGAAAAGTCCATCTGTTAATGCCATGAAGTTTAAACATTCATTTAAATTTTCATTTGATTTTGTTCTTTTGAATTACTAACCATGTATATTTTATATTGCAATTGCATTTCATTTATTCTTATTTCATACTCATGCTACTAATATATTTGCTACTTGTGAAGATATCAAGGAATCGGTCAAAAGCATTCATTTTCACTTCACATTTATGCTCTCATTAGCATTTTAATATTCATATTAGTATTTTTATTTAATATTTAATAATGTACATACAATATACTTGCATTTTATTTTATTTTATATTTTATCTGTGAATATATTTATACATATTATTTTTATTTCTTATGCTTAGTATTGTAAATATATTATATACATACTTTTATTATTATACTTTATCTATTCATTTAGTAAATAGATTGAATTATATTATACTAACCTTCTTCGTATATCAATTTCTTAGAATTAATTTCTATAGTTTATTCTAATTAATCTTTTAAAATACAAATGATACAATAATCGATATTTAAGTTTTATCGTAATTTACATTTGTATGTTTCTAACATAATTAATTCTGATTTCTCTTTAATTTATCTTTATCCCCATTTGAAAATTGTATCCCAATCCCTTGTTGCGTTGTAAATAATTTTACGCTTTCTATTTTATTTCTGTTTAAATCCCCATTTATATTTGATGTATCCTCTCCCAAAAACAATTCTTGTAATAATTATCTAGTGCACATTTATTTTATTTTAATTTGGTATCACTTACACAAACCAAAAATCTTTTTAAACTAATATTTGTAAATCATTTTTAAACCGTAAATCGACAAAGCTACGAAGCGTCGCGATGATCTCACATGCACACATATGCGCTTGATCTGGGCCTTCTTCGGTGAGCCTATTTCGATTAATTGTTCCAATTAGTCGTTATAGTAGACTAGCCCACTTTGCTAGTACACATGTAATTTAATTATTTTATACTTAGGTTGGCCACCTTGTATGGACTTTGTCGATTTTACTTGTGATTTACAATTATCTCGATCCTATTCTCTCTCCACTCACCAAGCATTTAAAACACTTTCAATAAAATTCGACCCAACGTCGAGTCTTCTTCTCAAAACCTCGATCCAACGTCGAGTTATTTTTCAAAAAATGAATTTCTACAAAACAAAAAAAAAACATAGTGTTATGGTATTTAATTAAATTGTTAGAGGATAGCCCGACGATTTAATTAAAATGTAAAGTATTTGGGCCATTAGAGGGTAACCCAATGACTTAAATACTTTATTCCATACTAATAAAAGTGAACTTTGTTTCACCTCACTCTTTTCATAATAAAGATTTTGGATGAGATGATCGGTTGACCTCAATCACCAATCTCGAGTATTGAATCGTTAGAGGATAATAGCGTTTTGGTACTTGTCATCCACAATTTAAAATCAATTCTAACCCATTCAAAACTTCTTTTGTGCGTCAAGCACCATTTACCTTAAACCCTTTTAAAGATTAGACATGATTCATTTATAATTGAGATGCTTCTTCCTCTATTCCCAAGGTTTCGACTTCTCCACTTGAGTACTAGAGTGTTCTCAAACCCTCCCTCATGTTGGTGCATAGTCTTTTATTCTTTATCACACCTTGTGGACGTTAGGCGAGTCTTGTCCTTTAAAAATGATGACTTGTCTTTTCATTTAAAATCAATCAACAAATAATCATTTTTTAGCGAACTACGGCTCGACTTTCCATTGCGAGGGAATCGTAGGCACTAAGTCTTACGACCAAAGGCGAGCAAAAATAATAAAACATTTCTTCTCCCTTTCTTTATCCTTTCAAAACTTGAAGATCGTAAAATTTTACAACACACAACCACTTTGAACTAAATGGGTACCATCGAGTACGATGGATGTAAGGAGTGCTAATACCTTCCCCTTACATAACCAACTCCCGAACCTGTATCTCTTTAAATTCGTAGACCGTCTTATCCTTTTCTTTCGTGGGTTTTATCTATATTTTCCCGTTCTTCTTTTAGAACAAATAAAATTAGGTGGCGATTTCACCATTGTTTTTTTTGAAAATTCAATTTAAATGATTTTTTGAAAAAAAAACGAGTTGCTTCACCAGGGGCAAATGGACTCCCACCTATGAGGGACCATTTGTAGTCAAAATAGTATTTTTCGGCGGAGCCATGATACTTAGCACTATGGATGGAGAAGACTTCCCACACCCTGTGAACATAGACATAGTCAAAAAATACTACGCATGAACGAGACCCGCTAGGTCGACCGGCCTAGGCAAAAGTTAAGGATATAGGCAAAAGTTTCGGGCAAAAGTTAAGGATATATACAAAAAATGTACACCCGGCAAGTCGAAAACCTACAAAGGCGGCTTGGGCAAAAGGTATCCGATGGTAGAAAACACGAAAGGCGGTCTAGGCAAAAGTTAGGGATTTAAGCATACGATTATGTCACGTCCAGATCACCTACTTACAGACTACACTACTATGAGCATTCAAGGTTCAAATGGAAAAAATCAATTCACTCGCTTTCTACTGACAACAAGGAGATGAGATAGTCGAAATATATGAGCAATAGCATAGTTGAAAGTCGAGATTATTTCCATATATTATTATTCGCCTCTTGTACACTGGCTTGTACGCCACTTTTCAAAATCAATACAAGTTCCTTTTACGTGTTAATTTTATTGTTTTTGCATAAAGTCCAATGATTGCTTTGAATGATTATATGCATTTGTGGTAAATATATGTTCACAAACATATGAAAAGTGAGCGGACAAAAAGTAATTACTACGGGCTCTAGGAATTGAGATGGCGACTAAAGTCACCAATACATCCCCAGTCACTTTCACGAGTTACTTTCACAAGTACAATCCCGACCATCGCTCTCCCAACAAAGACAAATCTTCTCCGACAAAGTACTAATCTTCTCCCACAAGTATTCCAATACTTGACCATCACGTTAGTCCTGGCGATAACTAATCATCAACCGATCACATCAATCTCCTAGTAGTAATCGGTCATTCCATATCACATCATTCCTTCATCTTTCTTATTCCCGATCGAGAGGTTTGACGAACTTGATTCATCAGCTCGAAGGATTCTTGAGCCTCGTCGGCTCTAACGTCCTTGTCAACTTTGCCGTTACGTCGATCTCAGCGATGAATTAGGTATTCCCGGTAGGATCTATGCACAAGATCCCCAGCGGAGTATCTCCCAATGATTATTCTTCCAACAACATTAATATCCCGACTCGAAACTTGGTCAAATAGTGCATCAGAGGAATCAAAAACATCTCTTTCCCCAGTCGGGGTTTATTCAACAACATCCACTGACGAGCATCGGAAATCTCGGAAGGCATTCCCATCTTCTTCAAGATGGATATATTTTAATACATACGCATTCATACATCTGCATTCATATAGGTCCATCATAGTAATATTGTCATACACTCGCATGCATCATAATCTGCATAAGACTAACCATATCTTGTCAAAATTTTATTTTCCAAATGACAGGTCAAAGATTAATACCCGAAACAAGACGGGAGAACTATCGGAACGACCAAGAAAGTTATTTTCCAAACGACAGGTCAAAGATTAATACCCAAAACAAGACGGGAGAACTATCTGAACGACCATGAAAATCACTTCCAAACAACTAGTCAAAGATTAATGCCCAAAACAAGATGGGAAACCTATCTAAAAGACCATGCAAATTGTCTCCAGGTAACAGATATTGGATTAACACCCGAAGCAAGACGGGGAAGCTATCCATCTCCTGCCAAATGTCCACCTCAAGAATGGCCAAGACAAAGGTTTATTCTGACTCTCCCTTATTATCAACAACAACTACAGAGTCTAGCGTCGACTAAGTTACCGGATGGCATCTTTAAGCCCATCTCGGACTACTTGTCGACATCTCTCCACCTTAGAATGCATATTTGGTTAAAAATCAATACATACCAATAACCACATTCAAAGACGAGCATGAAGTCTAACGTACGACTCACTCCCCAGCATCAGCACTCCCGGATGGCATCTTAAGCCCATCTCCGTGTTTCTTCTATTCAAAAGACACCTATAGAGTCTAGCGTACGACTCAATCTCTCTTGATGGCATCTTAAGCCCATCTCTGTGTTTCTCCCATCAAAAGGCGAATCTGCAGAGTCTACGTACTACTACCCCGACATGCCTCCCGATGGAATCTTAAGCCCATCTCCGTCGTCTCTTCGGCTCTAAAGACAAATACAGAGTCTAGCGTACGACTCACTCTTCAGCAACAGCTTCTCCAAATGGCATATGTAAGCCCATTCAAGCGCGTCATCAACTAACTATCCTACTTCATACAGGTAGTGCAAATTTTCAAGTGTACTCGATTGTTCAATCATCTTCTACTCGAAAAGCAAGCATGTCAATATAACCTTCTAGAGAAGATTGAGCAGGGAGCATTTATTCTACCCAAAATTGCCCTCCATTTCTCAAGGCAATTCACATATCTATCTTGAAGGATTTCACAAGGGTTGACGGATAAACACTCTCCTAAGCATTCAACCAAACTAGGGTTTGGTCATTCTCAAATCAAGTTGGGCCTCCAAAATTTCAAGTGGTCATCAGGCCTCATCATATGCTTCAAAGAATCTCCATGTCAAAACTCAAGCCTTACAAGTCAAGTTTGCTCAAACAATTGCTCGGATGGATGAAAATCGGTTGTATTGGACAAAAGTCAACTATGGTCAACATACGGTCAAACTTCATAATTTTGGTCAACATCAATATTTTGAAGTAATATTCATCATTTGATCAAGGGTTGATCATGATTCCTCAAGGAAAGTCAAGATCGATCGTCAAAGTTTCCAAATTAGGGTTTCTCTAGACAAAGTCAACAAAACTTTGACCGGGCATAACTTTCACATACTTTATCGAAATTTTACCACCACATCTCATTTTGAAGAGAATTCAATTCTCTACAAATTCATGTCTCTACAAGATAGCGAAAGTGCTTCATTTGGGAGTTATGGATCAAGACATTATAGGTCCTTCTAGAAAAGTCAACAAAAGTCATCTTTTTGCAACGACGTTTCCATGAGCATGGAAACTTCAATGAAGATGAAACCAAAAGGGCTGTTTAGAAGACATCTTGAGCTTTCTAAAAAGTCTAAGAACACCCAAAAATGTCAAAAATTGAGCAAGATACAAATTGTGCAAGTTGAGCATTTTTGAGGATGTGCATAAAGAGAAATACATTGTACAAGCCAAAATTTCCAAATGGGCCTAAAATGTTGTGATTTAAACTTGACCATAAGATAATCCATGGTCACCATGCAGCAAAGCCGCCCTTCATCCAATTTATTTATTTATTTTTGAATTTAATAGCTTAAATTCAAATTTAATTAAATAAAATGCAAAAATAAAATATAAGGCAAGATGGGCTAGATATTTACATGGCTTGGGGTCCAAGATAGCTCATTACAATTTGTCAATTTAGATTCAAGAAGATTGAGGAAGATTGGACATATTTGGAAAGATTTTGTGAAATTTTTCAAATTAAATATTCTCCATTCATGGAGAATATTTTCTCTCAATGTCTTAACCTAATTTCATTCATCTATAAATACATGGCTTTCTTACAAGTTAAGGAGACTTTGGAGACAACCACGATACGTCTTTGTCATTGCAAGAACCCTAAATTTCTCAAAATTTCTCAAAAGTTGGCCAAATCGTATTCCAATTTCCAGATTCAAGGGCTTCAAGCATTGATTCTTGTTCTGAAGTGCGATGGGGTAAGAATGGATCATAATCCATGGTCAGAACATGCTAAATCGTGCCATCCATGAGCATCCATATTCATGTTTTGTTGAAAATCATATTTTGCCTTTTACCTTGTTTTATTGATTTTTGATTATGCTAATGTGTTCATGAAGTCTTTTAGAGCAGGTTTGATCCATCCTCCACGAGTTTTGACGCGTAAATCACTAGATGCCATTGTTAGGGCATGAACTAAGTGAAGATCCGATTTCTACGATGCAAGCTGTTTTAGGACAAACAAACATTACCATTAGATTCGTAGCATCCTAATTTGTGGATCTGGATTATTCTTGTTTGCGTTTTCATACGTTTTTAGGTTTTTAGCATTTGAGCATGCCGGAGAAGACGACCGGAGCACTGCTCCGGTGCTTCTAACTCAGAGACTTCTAACCTTTACCTATTTATGGGATCAGAAGGATGAATAGATGTATCACCGCCCCATCGGTTCACCTTGCGCGCACTATGTCACTCTCTCTATCAGGTCGTGGGTTCAAACCCCACCTTTTGCAAATATTTTTCTTTTTGCCTTGCAGGTTCCCAGAATTTCCAAAAAGTACGCCCCAGAAACTCTAGTTTCTGGACCCCTCCCAGCCTGAAGTGTCAACTTTTGGCGCCAAGCATCGAAGCTCCGACTTGGGTCTCAACAACAAAACATGCCCGAAGCTCGACACGGACCTCATCCAAGGCCACGCCCGAGTACCTATACGGATCCATCTCCACCAGAAAGCCCAAAAAATTCCAATTTTTGGGCACCTCCAGCGCAGAAACCCCAAAAGTTCCAACTTCTGGGTGCCTCCAGCAAGAAATTTCCCAGAAAACTCCAACACGGGATGGCTTCCTCCGAAGCATACGCATTTTATTTTTTCCATATTTTATTATTTTTATTAATTTCATAATTAATTAAAATTAGTAAATTAGGTTAAACAATTAGGATTAATTAGAAAACTTCCACTAAATTTTTTCTCTTATTTTAATTAATTAATTTAGGTTAGTATTAACTAATATTTCTTAAAAATTAATTAAAATCAATTAGACTTAGGATTATTCTTCACATCTCAAAATCCAAAAGTATTAGGATTAGTTTTGATTTCCGTTATTTAATTTCTATTGTTTTTCAATATTATATAGCTATTCATGGGATGTAATATCTTAATTAGGGTTTACTTTCCGTTACTCCTCAATTATGTAACTGCCCCAAAGCCATGTAATAGCGTAGGATTTACTTTACACTTTACTTTCCATGCATTTACTTTCCGCACCTATAAAACATTAGTAATTAGGCGTGTATGGAAAGATAAAATCAACATACATCATTTCTAAATCATAAGATAACATATCGAATTTAACATTTTCTCACACATGCACTAGGTTATTCTCTCGTTGCCTTACAAATGGTCAAGTCCCTCGAGCGTGGGGGTATCTTAGCACAAGTTGCCCTACGGAACATATCATCATAGTCCATTCGAATCAAAGATCATAGTCCTCGATGTTGCCGATGAATACATGATCTAGTCCCTCGATTGTTGCCTACAAAACGATGATCGTCCCTACGAATATGCTAGGATACTCCTACAAGTTGCCTTCTATGACAATCCGATGTCCCGAATGTCCCTTTACATCCAATGAATAGGGTTACCTACCAACTAAATGGTATGGATGGCGCTATTCTAAAGGAAAGGAAAATGACACGGAAGCGACCGCTCGAGTAGATAATAGACTCTTAATTGCTTGCTCTATAAAACATCTTTCACACCTCACACTTTTACAAAGTTAAAACACTTTTCCAAAAGCGAAACATTTCCGAACACTTCAGTATACATTCCAGTGAATCAATACAATTCAAAGCGAAATGCCTCTTTCAAAATATTTTCAAACACACACACAGAAAGCATATTTAAAAATGAGCTAAAGCAATTAAGAGCCCGTAGATAACTACGGATGAAAAGGGTGCCAATACCTTCCCTTTTCATAACCTTCTCCCATACTCAGAATCTAACGAAGGTCTTTTCCTGTTCTTTTCACCTTCCCTTAATTGGATAAAAGAAAAGTCGGTGGCGACTCTTGCTATCCGCAAAATTTGCGATCAAACGCAAAACAAACCAAAGTCGATTCTCCACCATATTACGAAGTGACTAAAAAATTACGTAACGGATATATATTGTTCAGTTTACTTCCTTTATAAATTGAAATTAAACTTTCAACAATGGATTATCATCTTAATTACTTTGGGAAATTTATGTTGACTGTTAATACTAGCTTTGTCACTAGTTTCTTTCAACCATGAACTTCTCTCTTCTGCCATATCTCTCTCTTTATCCTTCTGCAATTCACAGACATGTGCTTGTAATTCCTACAATGTTTGCATCACTTCTGCATTGTGAGGATTTCTTCTCCTTGGATTCTTATACAAAGAGGTTGGAGTCACACTGTCATACCCCAAAATTTTCCCTCCATCTTCTCAAGGCATTTCATACATCTATACTCAAGGATTCCTCAAGGGTTGATCAAACAAACCCTCTCCTAGATAATCAACCCAAACTAGGGTTTGGTGATTCTCGGATCAAAGTGGATTCCAACATCTCCAATGTTCATCATGCCTCCTCATATGCTTCAAATGTTCTCCATGTCAAGTTTCAAGCTTCACAAGTCAAGTTTCCTCGGACAATTGCTCGGATGGTTGAAAATCGGTTGTATGGACAAAAGTCAACATGGTCAACATACTGATCAAACTTCATGATTTTTGGTCAACATCCTCATTTTGAAGTTACATTCACCATTTGATCAAGGGTTGATCATGATTCATCAAGAAAACTCAAGATTTGCTCAAAAGTCAAACTTTCTAAATTAGGGTTTCTTTGAGAAAAGTCAACCAAACTTTGACTGAGCATAACTTCTTCATACTTTCTCAAATTTTTTTCCACCACCTCTTGTTTTGAAGGAAATTCAATTCTCTACAACTTCATGTCTCACAAGAATGTCCAAAAAATGCTCCATTTGGAAGGTATGGATCAAAACATTACAGGTCCTTTTCAAAGTCAACAAAAAGTCAACTTTTTGTTTTGAAGATATATTGAGCATGGAAACTCCAATTGAGATGAGACCAAAAAGGTTGGTTAGAGGACTCTTAGAGCTTTCCAAAAAGTCCAATAACACTCAAAAATGTGGAAAATTGAGCAAGATACATTATTCAGAAGTTGGGCAATTTTGGACAATTGCACAAAAGGATATTTTGGTCAAAATGCAAAATTTTCCAAATGGGCCTAAAATCTTTTGATCCAAACTTGTTCATGACATTATTTGTGACCCATAAATGCTTGGCCATGACAATTTTCTATTTTATTAATTTATTTTTGAATTTTAAACCATTTAATTCAAAATTAAATTATATAAAATATGAAAATAAGATTTTTAAGGAGAATGATTTTATATCATGCTTGAGGTCCAAGATAGCCCATGATTCTTACCAATTTCATGCTAGCCTTCACATTGATGAAAAAATCAAATTTTTTTCAATATTTGATTTTATTTGAAAAAATATAAATGCACATTCAAGATCAAATCTTTTTTCCTCCTCTTTGCCATCCCAAATCACTCTATAAATAGCCAGCAAGTTCACAAGACAAGGACACGAAACCCTAGCCCCATACACAGCCCTCACTTTGCCAAAATTTTTCAAGAATCTTTGAAAAATCGAATTTTATTTCCAGCCTCTCTCAGCCTCTTCCAGCCATCCAAACGTGCTCAGGGGGTAAGGTTGAGTAAGAATGCATCTTTATCATTGATCAAACCATCCAGAATCGGGCCATATACATGCATACATATTCAATTTTTCTTGATTTTGCATTTGATTATTACCTTGTGTTAATCGATTCTAATGCTTTATTATGTTCATGAGATGCCTAGGGTTTGATCACAGGCAATCGTTGTTGATCTTGAGCGTCGAATCGTATTATGTCATTCTTAGGGTTTTTGAACTGCTAGCTTGATCTCAAATTGTAGGGCGATTCAAAGGCGAGACCACCATTGGATTCGCAGACCCGATTTAAGGTAGCCTTAATCGACCTTGATTTCCATTATTTTGCGGGTTTGTTGATTTTGCTAGCGGAGAAGACGACCCGAGCTAGGGCTCGGCGTCGGTGACTCGGTTGACGGCGAGGGCTGGCGTGGCGAGATAACGTGTTCGATTCGTCCATTCATAAGCCAATGGGGTCCACTTTGGTATGTTTCAAACCATTCGGGACGTCATCACTCATATACCATTGATTTTCACTTTCAAAACACCAAGTGTCACTTGGCCTAGTGGTTAAGGCGTGACATGTGAAGATGCTCTCAAGGGTCATAGGTTTAACCCTCGGGACCAGTTGTTTTCCTTTTACAAACTTTGCATTTTTCTCATATTTTATATTTTCTTATTTATTTAATATATTTCATGCATTTTCAATTATTTTCATAATTTTTATTCATGCATTAAAAATCACCAAAAATATTTTCCTTTTGCATTTATTTTCATGAAATGTTTATTTAATTTATAAAATTAAAAATATTATTTTGCATGCATATTTATTTTATTCCTAATTTACCATTTAAATCACTTTTAATTAGTTTTAATTATTAAATCTTTTCAAAAATCCCAAAACATTATTTTAAGCGTATTTATGTTACTTCGACATGAAATATTTTCTCATTCAAAAATTTGCATTTTACTAACATTTTTCTCTTATTCGATTTCATCGTATTTTCCGATTTCTTATTTTTCACAAGTTATCTCGTTTGGACGATTTCTTTTTAGTTTTCTTTTTCCAATAATGTAATTGCTCATGGGATGTAATAGCTTAATTAGGGTTTTATTTTACGCAAGTTTAAATTATGTATACGCCCCAAAGCCATGTAATAGCGTAGGATTTATCTTTCCGCATTTTACATTTACGCATTTTAATTTCGCACCCTATAAGCGCTAGTAATTAGGCGTGTATGGCAAGATAAAAATTGAACATAGCTCACTCTTAACTTCAAGATAAAATATCGGAATCAACACACTCTTTCACATACACCCAGGGTCATTCTCTCTCGTTGCCTTTGAATTCAAAATGGTCAAGTCCCTCGAGCGTAGAGTATTACGCACCGTTGCCTTCAAAACAAATCATCATAGTCCCTTCAATACAAAGATCATAAGACCCACGATGTAAGCCTCTGAATACATGATCTTGACCCTCGATTCATTAGCTCCGAAAAATGATGATAGTCCTTGAATGTGCTAGGATACTTCCTACAAGTTGCCTTCTATGACCATCCGATGTCCTTGAATCTCCTTCTACATCCACGAATAGGGTTACCTACCAACTAATGGTATGGATAGCACTATTCTAAAGGAAAATAAAACAACATAAGCGACCAATTACGAGTAGGTAATAAGACTTTTGTTGCTTGCTCTATCAAAATACTTTTCACACCTCACACTTTTATGGAGTTCAAACTCTTTTAAAAAGCGAAACATTTCCGAACACTTTGTATACATTCCTACATGAATCATTACAAAGTCAAAGCGAAATGCCTTTTCAAAACATTTTGTCAAATACAGAAGCCGCGATTTTAAAGTGATCTAAGAGCAACTAAGAGCCCGTAGATAACTACGGATGGAAAGTGCTAATACCTTCCCTTTTCATAACCTTCTCCTTACTCAGAATCTAACGAAGGTCTTTTTGTACTTTTACCTTCCCTTAATTGGATAAAGAAAAGTCGGTGGCGACTCTTGCTATCCGCACATTTGCGATACAAAAACCTACAAAGTCGAGTTCACGTATTTCGGTGGCGACTGCGGGAGACACCCTAAAAGAGAGATGCCTTAGGATTTTTAGATCATCTTTCTTGCTTTTGTTTGACTTACTTGCTTTATCTTTAAGGGTTGCTTGGGTATTATATTGTGGGGATCCTACACGGATCCGGTTTCCTTTTAGGTAAGTAGCAATAAATCGTCGCGACCGTTAGGCGTATATCGAAGCGGTCAACATGATGGCTCACGTTAGCGTGACTTTGGATGTCACGATACTCTTCATTCCCAATTTGAGGATAGTATTTGGCTTCTGCGTGGTGTCATCAAGCGCTAACTAAACTTTAGAACCTTAATTGACCCATCTTGGCCATTAGAAGGTAGTGAGATGGCCGACTTTGGTGTAGACCGAGGTTGGTACGATACTCGATGCTACGCTCATTAAGATCAGACTTTTGGGACATTTCGATCGACCGCTTGGTAGTCGTATTGAAATAAGCGCCCTCGAGAAGATCAATGATATGAGATTCCTAGAACACAGTTACTATTATAGGACAAGATGAACCAACTCAAACTTTTGGTAGGTAATCACCTATACCTCTTGCAAACCTTAAACCTAGGCTCATTGTGTGAATGTTTTGTGTGTGCCAAACATGACATCATGACATCATTAGCATTGCATATCAATTCTAACTATTTCAAGGACCTAAGGATTTATCTTTGCTCTGTTTGTAAGAATTATGGCTTCTAGAAAGATTATCCGGTCAAATTCATGGGTATACCCTTCTCGACTCAAAGAATTGGTTTAG